>JAOWBB010013535.1:18659-57214 GCA_028565995.1 Ricinus marginatus
CCCAAAAAAAAAAAAAAAAAAAAAAAAAAAAAAAAAAAAAAAAAATTAAATCCGGCAATTTTTAAAAATTTTCACTGGCTTTTTCGATTTCGCAACATCTCCAAAAATATCTCGAGATATGACCGAAAGCGACTGAGACCGCCTCGTTACATAAGATTAATCGGAATTAATCGGGAGCGGGACGATAACGCAAGCACGGCATCGACGTGATCGTTATCAATCTGCTTCCCCGACCAATCGCGCAGCTTCGAACCTCCGGAAGCGGGCGAGGGCCGTTTCCGCGCCGTGGCCGCCGCGTCCGCTACTCACCTTTCCTCCGATGTCGCGCCCCGAAAATTCGCAACTCTACAAATGGAAAAATATTAAATGCGTGCGACACCACAGCCGAGCATCGAACTTCTCGCTTCACATCGTGCACAGCGAGTGGTTTCCGTGCCAACGTGAGCGTGTGAGCCGATTCCGAAGCCACGCCTTCCGTGCGTGCTCGCAGCGCCGTCACTTCGCCGTGCTCCTCTCGAAGGTAGTCCGACCGGGTGGGGTGGGGGTTGTGTTGGTGGCGGAAGGGAGGGGGAGGGCGCGCGCGCAAAACTTGAAAGTAAATCGCAAGAATTAAAAACGCGCGCGCGACAGAAATCCGCCGGCGTCGAAAACGTCCGGAGCACGTTCCGACCTCGCGTTCGACGGAAGCGGAAACCGACTGCGTAGCACAAAATGGCGGCACTCCCCGTCGCGTCCGCGATTCCCCGGGAAAGCGAAGGAGTTAAACTCGAAGGGCGAACCCGACCGGGGCATTTCCCAGGCGAAAAACGTCCCCGCGGCGAACCATCGTCGAAGAGCGATTTTTAAACCTCGACAAAGGGAAAAAGGCGAAAAGCTCGAGCGGTGCGCAAATACGTTCGAAATCCGTTCCCGGCTCGGCCGAGCGGGGAAAAAAGGCAAACGCGCAGGCAACGCCGCAAGAGGGGAAAATTAATTAAGCGGCAGCGGCAGATAATGCACGCCGCGAAGGAGCGATGCAAAATCCAACGCGACATCACGATCGCTGTGAATGAAGGCAAATGCATCTTATTCAAACTGCCGTCCCAGGCCATTGTGATAAACGAGGGAATAAAATGCCTCCAAGGACGATCGACGCCGCATCCGTTCCCCGGGTCCCGGCGGCGTTTCCCTCGGCAATGAAAATTGCAAATCGTTCGACGGAGCGGCGTAAAACGGAAAAAAAAAGAAATAAATGAATAAATAAATAAAAAATAAACTTGAACACCTACCTCTTTGCGAGTCAACCCGACCGAGATGGGCATCGACGGCCACACGTGCGCGAATAATGCGAAAAACGCATACGTACGCGTGCAACAGCGGTCCGCCGATGCAACGGCAGCAGCGCGATAACCCGAGCTCCTTCACTGCACCGCGTAGAAGTCGAGCTCGAGGAGAAAAACCCGCAGCATGCGACGAGCGCGAACGTTAAAAGGCAGCGGGCAAATTTAACATATTCAACGACTGCTTTGACTTTGACACACCGCAAGGATAACGCAATGCAGCGCGTTGCACAACGGACGTCGTCGCTTAAACCGAGAGGGACTTTTGCCGCAACTCGCAAAACGTCGACGCGCACCCACCGAAATGCAGGCAACCGCGGGCCGATCTCTCTCTCAACTGCGGACGGCCGAGCCGGCCCGACGCGTTCGACGAAGGACGAAACGTGAAATGTCACCCGGCGGATTCGCGGTTTGAAAATCCGAACGTGCAAAACTACGCTTTACACGTTCGAAAAGCAGATGAATAAATAAACGCTCGCAAAATTATATTCTCCGGGGCGGGATGGCCGCTTCGATTTTCACCGTCCGAAGGGATCCGCCGAGAACGCTGGCTCGGACGAACGCAAATTGCGCCCGCAGCCGAGAAAAGGAAAAACAAGCAGCAGCGGCAACTTCCGGCGTCGTTCAGATAAAATGCGATTCGCGCTTATTTTTACGTGTTGGACTTTCGGGAGGATCGACGCCGACAATTTCCTCGACCGAAAAATGCGAGGTTTCGGCGGCGGGCGGCAAGCGAAAGCGAAAACCTGCTGCCTCCGAAATCGGAGCGACTTCCGGCAGAGCGAGAGCCTCGCGCATGCGGGAGACGCGTCACTCCGGACCGCCGGCCCGCTCTCGAAACCGCTCGCTGCCGACGCCGGCGACCTGCTCAATCTCGAATCGCTCGAGACAATTTCGCCGTCGAGCGAAATCAAAGCGGGACGGGGTTTCAGCGCGATCCACGGCCTTTTGCCGCGGGGACGATGCATCGAGCCGACCCTTCCGGTCGCCGGAGCGAACGCGTCGGAGGGGGCGGAAGAGCGCGCCGAACGCGCGCATCGGACGAATTTCGACGGACGCCGCCGCGAGAAACTCGCCGGGGCGGAGAATTTCCGGAAACGCTCGGGGAAATGAGTTGAAACCGATATTTAATATAAACTTTTCTTTTTCTGTTCTAAATTGGTCAATTAGTAATGAAGCCATCATCAGTTTATCACATTTCTAATTAGACTAAAAAGACATTCGTGATATTTATTATTTTACAGATGTCTGATTATTGATCAGAATAAATGCACATCACAGTCGTCGGAGTATAAATTTTATTGCGCACGTCTGTTCGAAATTCCCACCAGATGAAAAGGGAAAACGGTCGGATGCGCGCGACCGCGTCGAAGCTTCGACGATTCCCCTCGGCTCGACGATCGTCGTGCGAGCTCCGATCTGCAAAAGTCGCACGACAATCGCATGATCGGATGCGCCTATTTTAGCCGCGTAAAAAAAGAAAAAGGAAAAAGTACGGCCCGCACACGAAAATAATGCGATGGAAACCGCATAATTAACGAAAATGATTTAACGAGTATTCATTTAGGTCTATTACAAGGTGAACGGCATAACTCGATACGTCCATGGCCAATTATTCAACGTGGACACTTATAACAAATGCGATAACTTTTAAAATCGTCCCGGTGCACGGGCGCACACGATTCGGAACGCGAAGCGCAACGCTACTGCGACAAAAGGGAGACCGGTTAACTTCGGCGGAAACCAAAAATTCCTCGGGATTCGCCCGCTCGAAAGCGAGGCGGTTAACCCGTGGAAGGAGCAATTTCGGTTCGGGGAGGAGGAAAGGATCCGGTCGGTGCAACGGGACTTCCGGTGCGAAGAACTCGCAAGGCTTTCCGCTTCGACCGTCCGAAAGCGCGGCTGCCAACGTTCGGCCGAAGACGAACGAGTCCCCGGCATCGCGAGCCGACAAACGGGAGTCGCGATCCCCGGCGGGAGCCATTTCCCAGATCCGAAATTTAACCTCTGCGAGAAATCATCCCGCTCGGGACGGGTTCCCTCGGGAACCTTTCGAGCACGCAGACGAAGAGCGCGAAGCGAAAAATTTGGATTTCTGTTTTCCCCCCTTGCCGGAAATGCGATCGACGCCATCCTCGACGCGGGGAAGAGCGAAAGCAGAAGACGGCATCAAGGCGGGCCCGCATCGGAAAATTTCGAGCTTCGGACGCTGAAGGGCGCGATCCGATTCTCCCGAGGAAAGCTCCGATAAAGTGAGGCTCGCGGAAACGACTTGCGTCGCGTCGCCGGGGTTCGAGATTTTTAGTGCACTGCGGCTCCCGAACGCCACGGAGCGGAGAAGCGAACGGAAAACGGGAACCGTTTCGACGCCGGACGCATCCACCGCGGCACCAATCGAAAAATAAGCAAAAATCCAATCGCCTTCGTCGGGCTTTTCCCTTAATCTGAAGTATTTGGCACCGGCGATCGACCCGCGTGGCACGATCAAAGGGAAAACAATCGAAACGAGGCTAACTCGCAGAAAAAGAACGTCGGAATAGAAACGTTGTGTAACAAAATAAATAAATTACAGAATGGTCGGCCTTCAACTTGCGAACCAAATGCAAGTTTAATGAAAAAATTTAATTCGCATAATTTAAACCCATTCATCTTGTTCTGTTATTCCTCCATCAATTCACTGCATCGATCCATAATCGGGTTTCTATTTGTTTGTTTTGCCGAGTACCAAATTGCGACCGCAATCTGCCGAGTCCATTTGGCTCGCCATAATAAGTGTCTCGTTACATAACAATCCGCACGCAATCTCCGCTGCTGGCAAGCGGCGGCCCGGCTCCGATCGATCCCAACATCCAAACCCGAAATATCTGTCGCTTCGAGCGAAAAACGGCAGGAGGAACGCGCTCGACGCGACTTGCCGAGGCAGCGACCGGGTCGAAACGCCGGGAAATGCAAATCGACCTGCCCCCCCCCCCGGGGGGTCAAGTGGCAAAACCGGAAGAGACGGAAAATGAAAAAACGTCGGCTCTGCTCCGACGCGCGCACTCGAACGCACATCCCAAAGCGCATAATGAAACGCACCCGGGGGACTCGAGGGAAAGCGCATTTTCGAAACACCGGACCTTAAGATTTGAGTCGATGCTATCCGGGGGGAGGCGACGAGCAAGAAGGTCTCGTGCGGTTTCAGGTATCAGGTCGCTCCGTTTCGGGCCGACTTTCTGGCATCGTTAAACGAGAGGACCTGGCTTCGATCCAAGTTGACAAATAAAACCCAACAACGTCAACCGCTCGCTGTTTTAACAACCAATTAGTTGATGCTCTGCCAACAGCACCGTCCGCACGTCGTCTGCGGCGATCGTCAGCGAGGCTTGCTCGGAATCCCGGGTTAGGGCCGCGCGAAACTCCTTCGCGAACATCAACGGATTCGAAGCCCGGCGAGGAGCGGGGGGGAAAAAAAAAAAGAAAAAAATAAAAAACACCGAAACAATTTCATCGCGAAACGCGCGGCGCTACCAACATCGTCGTCGGGCATGCTCCGCGCCTTCCGGGGGTGAAGGCGGCCGGCACTCGAGACCACGGAAAACGAAAACGGGGCCGAGCTTGAATTCGGCTGCGGTTTCCTTTTTTTTGCGAAGAAACAACGAAACCGTGGCGCTTATCCGTTCAAAACACCAGCGATAAAACCTCACTTCGCAAATCCAATTTCCACGACGCCCCGAGGAAAAAATTAAACCCACACGGTGGAAGTTTCGCCTTGCACTCTAAAATGTGCGCACGAATTTGAAAAGAACAAAATTCGGTGAGAATTTTCGCGAATCGGAAAACAATTTCGGACACGGATGGTCACCGACGTTCGAATGATCGAAAAAAATTTCCTTTTAACCTGACAAACTGAATAAGTGTCCACGATTTGCACATCAATCCCGCGGTAGCTTCAGATCTGCAACGGCGACTTCGTTCGAATTGAGGCCGACGCGGGTTTTCAGCAGACGCCACCAACTTTTCCCTTCGACCTGGCCGGAATTAAGCTCGCAACCGTGCTTTACTCTCACTAATGTGAAATTCCCGTGCATTTTCGAGATTTTCATTAACGAGCTTATTTAATTCATCTGCATTAATTGCAGTCATTTCGTTATTATCCGTCATTGCAAAAACGCTGCCCGAAAACAAAAAAAGAAACCTCATGAACTTTGCCGACGAAAAAGCAATCGCAGTGTAATTTCTTTTATGAAGTCCCGTTGTGCACGATTCTCGATCAAATCAAACTTATCTATAAGCCAAACTTCGTTTCAGCTACATTATGATTATTACCAATCTGAGGTGAGTTGTTAGTTTTTTCATGCAAGAAATACAAATTAAAATTGCTCGCAGAATCAACGACAATTATTCTCCTCAGAAACGAAAATGTGCCGCAGATGGCTTGATTGAAAATCAAATATTTCATATTTCACTACGTCCGTATCCGGTGCGGTAAAAAAAATTAGGTTAAAAAGATCCTACCTTATGACGAAATTAACACAGACTATGCTATTCGGTTTCTGTCCTTTACAGCCATATATCATTGTTGCTTGTGTCAATACCCAGACGTAACCCCCTCCTTTTGCAAGGAATCTGTATCTACCAGTTTCACACTGGCCTTTTGAAAATACTGAAACAACAAAATTTTATGCTGAATGCAGATTTTCACATTTACAATTGTTAATTGTAACATACATCAAAATTGATATAAAAAAGAAGGAGCCGTGCTCACTGCAAGCAGTCTCAAGCTGCTGTAGAGATTCAAATCAATTGTTTTACATTGGATATTATTTCATTATTATCATTAACTTTTAAAATTAATATTAGAAATTACAAATTATAATTATGGCGACAATATATAATAATATAATTTATATTATATTATTATTCAGGTTTTATAAAAAAATTCATCGGTGTTGATTAAGCGGCGACTATGATTTGTGAATTTAAATTTCAAAATATAAAAATTATGTGAACATTTATGACATTTATTACAAAATTTTTCTAGAATACACTTAAATATAAAAGCAAATTATTATCTCGGGAACAACATTAAAGTTTTAAAATGTGAATCTTAAATGTTGTCGAATCGTATAGTTAAATTTATTATTCAAATTTAACTCTTAATTTTAACCCTTTAAATTTGAATGTTTGTGATGTAATAAAATGTATTATGATCCATCGATCATAATTTTCGCTGTTCTGACTTTTAATGATCCTAGAGAAAAAAAATTCGATTGAAGTTAAGATATAATTTGATAATAAGAATAATTCCACTGTTATTAATTAATTACAATATTTTAATATTGCTCTGGTGAAATCAACGATAATAATGATTTTGTAATACAAATTAATTACGTTTTACAATTACATTCATTGTTTTAACATAAGAAGCTTCAAATATTTCGTTTTATTTTGTGTATAAAATAAAACTTACATGTTTTAAATCCCCTATCTATCGCTTCCAAATCCATAGCGTGATAAAAGTCGAATAAAGTTTTTCCTATGAGATCTTCCGGGTTATACCCCAAGAATTCTATCATTCTGGAAAAGAAAATAAAAGAAAATTAATGACGAAGAAATTAATAGTCAAATATCTTCGCCAATAACAATAAATTTTGCAATTCTTAGGATATTAAGAACACATTAAAATGTACTACATTATAACATTAAATAAATTTCTAAAAATATCGTTTAATTTACGGATAAAAGATAAAATTTTTAATAATAAATTAAAATAATTATTTTTCCTTGATATAATTTACCAATATCTTTATTTGGCGAAAATATATACTGAACTTACTTGTCGTCGGCATAAGTGAATTTCATGTCCAAGCTGTGCTTGCTAAGGAAAGTTTGTTTGTCCAGCGGTATTTCTATATTAGATGGATGAGGAACGGGTTCTCCAATAGCAATCAAAAAATGTTGGTTGTTAGGCGTACACTCTAAAGATGGTATTTTCCGATTTTGTTCTGATTTTAATGGTGCTTTGGAGAAAACACGACCAGAGCAATGTATAACCTATAAAATATTATTCATTATTATTATTCCGTTCTTGGTTATAACGCATTTTAAACATGTATCGTATTCCTCTCCCTAAGAGTTGGTATCAAATAGTGAAAGGGATGTATGTAAATATTCTCCTGATAGAAAATTCCTTGACTACGTGGCAGGTCTTTAATATGACCGCCTTTTGCTCCTGAGAGTGTACATACACGAGGAGTTTAAGTATTTTAATGTGAACAGTGAATAAACGGGATGTGATGCCAGTAACAGAAATTATTAGGCATTAGATGCCAAAACAGAAATTATTGTCTTTGAATTTTTCTTTGATATTCGTGGCCAGAAGGAAGTACTTCCCTGATTTTTCTATTGATTTGATTTCGTATGTTATTTTTATTATGTTATTATTCATACGGCAGCATAGACACACTGAAAATGTAGTATTACGCCTTGATAGAATGTGTGGTGTATCGGGGTGCAAGAGCATCGAAAACGTATAAACATTTGGTAAGAAACTCAAAGAGGGCCTACAAAATCAAAATCTTAAAAAATATCAATTGCTAGCAATTGAAAAAAAAATGACTAGAACTGAAAGATATAGAACTTAAATATTTTACTGCCACTGCATAATGTTAAAGGATTTAATAAAAGAACAACATAAATCCATAAAATATAAAGAACTTAAAAAATATTTAAAAATAAAATTGATGACCCATATGTAAACAAAGTTACTTATTAAAGTGATAAAATGTACGAGTAATAAAAGCGATATTATATAATAACAATAATAATAATAATAATAATAATAATAATTAACAGTAAACGGAGACTAATTGGTAAAGTAAAAATTATGTGAAAGAAAATTGGAAAAAAAAAATATACACATATTCCGTTGGAGTGTGCGAAAAATAGAAATGAAGGTAATCATAAAATAATTGGCATTCACTAAGTAAATAAAAAAAGTAAGTATTACAGAAGTTTTAAATATTTTTTGCTTAGAAATTTCCTTATTAGTTAGATATTAATTTTAATTAACATAATGAGTTTGATTGACATTTTCGACATCAATTGTAAGGTAATAATTATAATTTGAATTAAAATTGGGTACTTTTAATAAAACGTAAATATTATAATAAAATTTATATTTTTATGCTGTCGGTATGAATTTTTTTTTTACAATTTGAGAAAAATAAAACTTACCTTATACG
The DNA here is from genome assembly GCA_028565995.1 of Ricinus marginatus. Lineage (NCBI taxonomy): Eukaryota > Metazoa > Arthropoda > Insecta > Psocodea > Ricinidae > Ricinus > Ricinus marginatus. Next base: position 27,205 of record JAOWBB010013535.1, read on the forward strand.
TTGCAGATTTTAAATTAACATTTCTTCCTTTGCTAGTTAAAGTGCACTTTAATCTAACGAAAAACGACCGAAACATTGCATGATCCACAGGTGATTTTATTGATAAAACTTCCCTTATTTCTTCATGGTCACATGGATGACTGAATTCATAAATGCTGTTACCCATTAAGTCCACCTTTAACAACAAAGCAAAAGTAAATTTATTACATTCATCTCCGGCACAAAAAAAATTAATTCCATTAAATAACAGATAAAAACTTTGTTAATCGTTCGAAAGCATCACAAATGATTACTGAACCATATCTTCTGTATTAGTTAGACATAAACTGAAGGCAAATAAACTTAATTAAAACATGGAAAATTTATGTTGGAATATGTTTTACTGGCGAGTAATTTGATAAATTTTCTTGTGAAACTTTGACATTTCAATATGGTAATATCCTTCTAACGCTAGGCTGAATTACTAAATCTCTGATATGGAATAAAGAGAAAATGCAATTAAATTTTTATAAATTTTAATAAAATTGTTCATTTTTACTTCTTAAAATATTATTCTGAAATTAAAATGAAAGAATTGAAAATTTAAAGTCTATGAGAATAATAATAATGAACTTAATAATTAAAGTTCTCATAGAAAAACTAATTAATAAAAATATTTTAAAATCATCTTTAAAGTTTTAATGATCACATACATCTTTATAACAAAAAAATAGTGCATTTGACCTTTTCACTAGAATTTAGTCATAAGGCCCGGATAATTTTATTTGGTGCAGAAAAAAAATTCAAGTTTTAAATTTCTTTTTCGTCAACATTAAAATATGATCAATTAATAGTAAAACATGCAAAATTTAAAACCTTGAATTGGCCAATTTATGAGAAAATCGAATTATGTGCCAAATCAAGAATGTCTGCAATTTCATTTAAATTTTATTACATTGAAAATAAAATTACAATTAAGAGACAGCCAATGATACTATTAAATTAAACTGATGGAGTTCGAATATATTTTAAAAACGGACTTCTTAATCGACGTAATTTTCAAGTTAATGAATTATGACGTGCCAAACTGAATAAATTTACAAATGTTAATTGTTTTTTTTCTCCTTCCGGCAGATTATTTGAAAATTTCAAAAATTTTGTGCGTTTAAAATTACCTGCGTTATTCCAAGGTATTCACTGACGTTTTCCGAGAGATATACCAAATCTCCATCGGCGGATACAATGACAACGAACCCTTCGAGCGCTTTTAAATATAGTGCATCATGGATCTTGTCTTGTGATGTCCTTTCCGGTACTGAAAATAATATAAGGTCGTGAGAATATTTAGTCCGTTGTACAAGAAATAAAATCGGTAAAGAAAAAGCAATAAAATAAAAAACATTGTATAATGGTACATGTTAACAACCTTTATGATCTCTGGAGACAGTTTTACAAATCTCATTTGCCTCCACTTTTTAAGTTACTAGAACTAATAATGTAAAATGCACAACATATAACGCTAATTTGCCTCGCGGCTTAAGTTTGCGATTTATCTCAACATTTTCACCTAAAACTCTTCATCCCCTAATTTTTCGGGGAAAGATTTTTCTCTGTATGATTTGGGCAAAATCCGGTTAATTTTTCAACAAATTAACCGGATCGTTTCTTTCTTTGCAACTTACTCGTCGAAACTAAGTTTTGTATTTTCAAGTAGGAAATGACCAAGCGCATCACGGAGGCCTTGTCGAGTTGTGTGATGACCGACTGCGGCAGGGGCAACCCTTTCGCCAGGTCCGAAAATATTTCCGTCTCCCGGCTTCTTCTGCATCTTGCGGCATCACGAGATTTCTCTTTCCGCTTTTCAGAATTCCTAAAATGCAAATTGAAAGACAATTTAACAGCGATAACAATAACAATAAGCCATTAAATTTTCCGTTGTGGCTGAGGCTTTTCGAGACTGCATCCGCACTGCCTTTGCACGAGACAAACGCAGGAAAATTTACGATCCCCAATAACCAATATTTGACTTTCGTTTGCGATCATTTGAAAGTGATATTCTGTCAACGATTTTTCTTTTTAATTATAAATTTACTAATGTAATTGCAATGGTTTTTTAAATTCATCCATAAATGAGATTTAAAAACATAGTCCAGTGTAAACGGTAACCAGAGATAATAAGACTAACAAAACTAGTCCGTTGGTAGAAGTAAATTTCATTGGGTAAACCAGACTTTTTTAAAACCTGTTTTACATGTTGTCTTCTTTGAATATAATTTTTTTGGTGGATATTTCAACTACAAGAAAAGGAATTTTACCTTTTTGTTAGTGTTAAATTCATTTATCCACGTTTGGTTCCCTTTTAAATACGATTAATGCTATATATACACGTGAGTTATTACTTATGAAACTGTGGTCAAATAAATGGAAATGTTTAATGTGACGCTAGTGCAAGGATTAAAAAGATTTTGCTTTGATAATTTCAGATTCAACATTATTGTGTTCTCATTTATGTACTACCTTTTAAATACATCGTTTACAAGGATTTTACATCTTCGACTATTTTTTTGACTACTGAAAACTGCCTAATTTTTTATTAATCTGAGAATGTACCTGCAACCGACGTAACGTTTATAATTATGAAATAAATATTTTAAATAAATATGAATGTAACAAGTTGTGACGTAGAATGATGAAATTTTCATCATATTTTCACCATGAATAATTGTTAGCACAATCGTAAAAATTTTCAAGCATTCTATCTCAAAATACCTGTCCAATCTTTTCATTTAAAAAAAGTCATTTCAACTTGACACAATTTATCAAAATTCTTCAGTTCAATGATGATTTCCCACTGAGTAGGTTGAAAGTGATTTGGTTGCATTCTAATGGCCAATTCATGTTTATAATATTGATTGAAATGCATTCGCAGGAATTTTTAGCTTTTAATTTTGGGAGTGATTTCAAACATAATAAAATCACAATTTTCCGCAACAAATCCGGGTAAATGTATTTTTTTCATTATCGTACACGCTTGTATTGCCTCTTCAGTTCCACAAAATGAACTTGAATCAAAGGTTTCGTTTCGGATATGAAAATAAAACTCATAACATGAATGTCGAACTAACTTAAGTAAATGGTAAATACAGTGATCATCTGGATTGGAAAAATTATAAGAAATAAACCTTTATTTGGTATGAGAGAAAACAAAAATTACTTTTCCTCTTAAAAACATCGGTTAACAACTAGTAAAACAGTGAAAACTAACTAGTAAAAAATAACAGTAACTAGCTAGTAAAGCAGTGAAAAATATCCTATTTATTAACCATCAGCAATGTGGGCTGGGAGAACTTTCAAATCTAGGATATCTATCTATAGTTAATTCATACTTTCTCAACAATTTATACATGAGTCTAACCAATATCAAGGACGATAAGTTACCAACCTGCTTTATACAAGTAATCAATTTCACTCCGGAATTGCTTGTCTATAATTCATTAACTATTTTAATTTCACAAATTGACTTTTGACATGTGTAACTAAATCCTTTTTACGTTAGCAAAGGTTCAAGGGCATTTAAAATATATTTTTTAAATGTGATTTGTGTTCAACTTAACGGGCTCCAGAAAGGAAAACTTATCAAGACCATATATGCATATGTTTGGCATTAAATAATGATGCATATGGTGCAAATATAGCAAGGAAATATGACGCTATATACCTTAATATTCAAAAGGATGTGACCAACATATTTATCTGATATGTTTAATGCTTCGCATGCCAAATATTAACCATATTTCGCTTTATGGAAAGCAATGGGCCAAAAGTTAGAGTTAGCATAATAGGAAAAAGTTTTATCGACTTAACAAATGGCCTTCTCATTCACAATACTCATAAATAATGTTGTTAAATAGGCCTCATTTTCATTCATCATCAAACATCAATTTACAATTAACTTATTCATGTTCAAACAATGACAATAACGTTTTATCATGAATCTTAGAACGAATAGGGATTATATAAAAGTAAATACATCCGATCTGATATTGACATTTATTTTTTTTTTATGTAAAATATTTAATATTCGACGTTATACGTCAAACATACGTGAGGTTAAGCCTTAATCGTTAAATCTTTGAAAAGTGATAGAAATAATTTTGCCTTTTTTGTAAAAATAAAGACCGGATTTCCATTCAAAATTTTACACAAATCTTGAAGATCGGTCCATAAATTGACACAAAATAATAAGGGATTAAATGAAGCTGTAGAAGAACATCATCAATTGGTCACTGTCAAATTTAAACCATTGAGCTTAATCTACAATTGGAATGCAATTTGAAAATAACTAAGCGAGAGCCATTGAAACAATTCAAAAGTACTTTAAAATCGTCACAAATTAAATGTAATCACTGCATGTTCTGTACGCTCTTGATCCATCCATTACATTTCTCAGCAAAATCTTGCATTTGCTTTTATACATATCCGACCGACTCACTATTCTTCCACGGACACACTGTGCCGCTGTGGAATCCTGCTCTGCAAGATTCCTTTAGGGAAAGTCAAACTCCGAAATCGGTTTCTGACGATAAAGATGATGGCTTCTAGAAACGAGGAGACCAACATTATTCAGGAATTTATCTACAGATGAATAATCGAAAAATTGGTAGCACTTATTTTACCCTTCGTCTACATTGATGACATAAATTAAGATTGTCAGTTTTACTGGCTCTGGAAAACCGGATCAATGTGCCTGCTAACATACATCAAACGATCAAAACTCAACTCTCGGCCATTTTGTGGTAGACTTATTGCGACTTCTTTTATAAATATCACCTTCTATTGACAAGCAACTCGAAATGTAATGGATTTTAAATGACTAAGCTAAATAAATTCATTTAGATATTTATTGGCGTAATTTAATTTTAGTACTGCGATGAACTCCCTCATTAAGAACTAAAATCGTAAACAAGTTTCTAAAAGATATGCGAAATGAAAGCATCTATAGCGAAAAATCATTCTAAATTCGAATTTACTACCGTACCAGCTATCTTACGGAGAATAAGGTAGGTTGCTGAGATGCCTGCAGTTTCCACTTTTCGGATATTCCACTTACAGGTTAGGAGGTTTTTAGGAGGTTATGAAGACGTGTGATAAATAGTTTCCTATTATGTCAATAACAGTCAAAAATAGCTAATGATGGGGGCGATCATACCAAATCTCATGAGCGTTACAGAAAAATAATACATCTTACCATTAGCTATCCAACATTTAGGACAAATTATTGCATTTGATGTTTCGGCAACTAACTACGAAGAAAATTTTCTCATTTTAAAATTCTGACACTTTTATATAATGAATTAATTAAAAGGAAAGTCAAAGCTTTAACAAGTATCGGAAAGACACGTCAAAGATGTTTTGTTAAATAAATAACGGAATGAGTATAAACAATTTTTTAATTATTTCAGAATACATTTTGTAAATGTTAGTAAAATTTTATAATCTCATTTGATCACTAAGATATCCATATGAAAAGGTTTAATGAGATTAAATAGAGGAGAAGTATTTTTTCTCTTCCGTAAGTCTTTTTTAAGTATTGTACGCTTCGTATAAAATCGATGGTTTCATAAAAGTTTTATTCTTTAGAATTTCATGTTCAATGTTGTTCCGTTATGCAGTCCTTGTTTATAATATAATACTGTTTTATTATCATTATTTGAATATGTATTCGTGCACAAAATTTTTCTGATGAAATTCTGACATCTAGTTTCAATTAGCTGCAAGTTGTTTCAGTTTCATTTTAAGCTAGCTTCTTTATTTAGTAATAATTTTCAGTTTATATTTTATTAGGCCTTTTTAAGTTGATAATTTTCTGAATAATGTTTAAGGAACCCGAAAACAGATTTCTAGTGCTGGAATAATTTTCAATATTGTTATTTAAGGAGCAATCCGACAAAGGTTTTTCAGATTCGAACATCCCAAATGCGGATAACATTGTTCTGATAATCGAAGAACCGAAGTTGTAGATGGGATCTCACATCAGTTCCAAATCCTGGCAATGCCACTTCTGGAAACATTCATTTGCCAAGACACAATTTGGCATTTGAGTTTAAGTTCATATAATGTCTATCTATAGTCGGATCACGAAGGTATAAACACATATATTTTAAATTATTCTTGAATTGGACGCTGTAAATGCGAACATCAAATAATCAAAAGATATGAATCATGTATATTAAATTCGAATCGCTATTAAGGAATATAAAGATTTGTTTGTTTCAAATCCACCTGAGAAAGATCGCTAAAAAAAACTTATGAATTTTTAATCTCATATTTCATTTAAAATACGATAAATAATGAATTTTATTTATATCTAAGTATGAATTCAAAGTCCAAATGAAGTTGTTTACTATCTTAATTTAATCACATCACAGACACAACAGAGACTTATTTCATCACCAGTTTCAGCAGCATTTTTTCTACTTTTACTATAACATTAAAATTAACAGAAAAAAGATATTTACCTTTCGTGACTCACGGCATAAGTACTATTATTTATCAAGATATATATACTTTTTATTTGCCCTTCTCTGTCAAAATTGAAAATAGCCCAAAAATCACCGACCAACCTTCTCTCCGAGTCAATATTTCCATATTTGAACACAATTATTGAAAGCAGAATTTCAAAATTCCAAATCGTTGCTGATGCGTTTTATTTTTCCTCGCTCTTTCCCAAAATTTTTCGGTCCCAGTCAATATTATAAAGATAACAGACTGTGAGTAATGTGAATAAGACCGTAAATAATGAAGTAAATAATAATATATCAAAATATGATAAATTTTCATGTAAATAAAATGATTTTTGAATTGCAAATGTTACTATGAAAATATAACAGTTCACAGTCTTACTCATTTTTTTAAAATTATTTATTAATGATATTTCGAGGGAGAATGTTATTTCCAACCTCTGATCCACCAAATGTTTTAATGAAAATCCTTAGCAAGTAAATTGAAAAGTACTTAATGAATTGTTTAAAATAGTATACATTTATACAATACTCTCTTTTAAAAATAAATACATATATATAAGTGTGTGTGTGTGTGTGTGCGACTTTAATAAGAAATAAAATTTTTCATATATAAAAAGGTTTCCGAATTATTTATTGTTTATTAATAATTTAATATTGCACATATGCATTAATAGTGATTGAATTATTGTTAATAGTGTTATAAGATCGTTATTTTTTTTATAGCGCACTATTAACTTCTTGAGATAAAATGAAATTTGTAACCAAATACAATTTATCCAATATTTCTTAGGTGACTTTAAATTAAGTTTGTATTTACTGAAATTAGACCTGAAAATAATCGAGAGAAGCCAAAGATTTTAGTATGATTATTATTTTAAGTCTTTGACTAAAGAAAAAGTGAAAACTAGAAAATAAATTGAAATTAAAAGTAGGTTAACAAGAATTCGAAAAAAAAATCGAATGTTTACTATTTTTCAAAGCACTGAACTGGACTAAAATCTATATCTTAACCATACTTGCAAGGACGAGAATTAAATCTCGCAGCTTCTTAATAAAAAAATTTCGGCAATGTCCAATGAATATACAAACATACACATTTCAGTATTCCAAATACCGAATGTATATTGATGTATATAAATATATTTCGTGAGAATAATTTATTATATTGTTATTATCATCATAAAAAAAATATTTCTTTTATGTTCAAATGCCCGTCGTCCTCAATTTATAATTATTGCTAACAATCGATAAAATTTCTCACATTCTTACAGAAAATTTTGGAAAATTCGATTCCGTGTTAGCTCAAGAAGTAAATGATAACTCATAAACGGTTGTTTTCCTCAATTGTTAAGAAATAATGCATAAGAAAATGCAATTGAATGTAAGCGAAATGATCATCTGTAACTAGTACAAATGCACCACTGCACTTTTTATAATTTGGAAAATATCAGCAGAATGTCGAAATGTTGACAAAAAAAAAATCTGCAATTCTGCTTCTCTTTTAATCGCTAAAAGTACTTTTTGTAAAAGGGATATTAAATAATCTTAAAAATTCATTCCTGATGATTTTGCTCATTTTCATTGCCACTGAAAACTAGTCGCCATAAATTCAATCAGATTCAAAACCAATGAAATAGAAAATACGGACAATAAAAGAAAAAACATTTATGGTAGACACAATGAAAAACATGAAAGAAATCGCATCAGAAGCAAAAAAGAATGGTTTGTGAACAATAATCAATGTTTAAAAAAAATTTTCCATCAGGATCAAAATGTATTTCCGTTGGCCACATTTTCATTTCACACCTACTAAGCGTGATGAATCAATTCCTGCAGGAGTGTGCCCCTATAGCTTTACATAAGACACATGAGAAACAATGGAAATTCCTCATACGATATTTCCATTGGTAAACAGTGCTGAATAATCCAATGAAAAATAAAGCGTCAAAATACATGTGTATCATGGATGATTATTACAGTGTTTTCTTCTTTCTTTCCATGGTTATTTATCAGTGAAACGGTTCAAATCTTTAAAAAAATAAATAATTTATTAAAATTTTTCCATTGTTGTTTGTTTCCAAATTTAAAATCGTGAAATAAGAAGTGGGAAGAAATTCACTCGAATATTAAATAACGAATTCAGAAACGAATTTTTTTCGTAGACTAATTTGAGAAAAAAAAATTTTACGATTTGGAAGTCGAACTGAAAGATTTATTTTACTGGTGGTGTATTCCATTAAGTTGAGTTTAAAACTTTCATGATGACAAGGCCCACAATATTTATGAAAAGGTAACTTTTTAAGAGAAACCAGAATTTGGAAGGATCTAGATTTTGTACAGGACAAGATCCCGATATATATGAAGCTCCTTAAGTGATTGCAACTACTAAATGATACTGCAGATGTACTCAAGGAAATGCAAACTTGAAGATACTCAAAGATTCACTTTTAGTTCAAATTTATAGATAAATAGAAACATTTGAACTAGGCTGAAATTTCAATTTTTAAGGTATTCATGGAGTAATTATTATATAAATGAAATTATTTTATTTTTCATAAAATCTCGGCTTACACAAAAAAACATCATTTTTTATACTAAATACTTGAAGACAGCAATATAATTCAGATCAAATCTGATGAAAAAAGAATCTAAATGGAATATATTTCAACCCAAAGTAGCATTCATGTAATATATAAAATAAAAGATTAACTTAAGGCGAAACATTCAACATATTAAAATACAAAATTTATTACCTTGTTAAAGGTGGCCGAAATTGAGACTGTCTTTATGTTTTTAAGCTGTCCCAAGATACTTTTTCTTATTTTTTTCATCAATCATTCATGTCATTAACTACTAGGATAAAATTCCAAAACATTTCAAATGCTTTTTAATCTGATCGTTCTATCCGGCATTATGTATTTGCAAATTCTAATCATTGTTAAAGCTTTTAAAAATAATTTTTTGCTCAGCTTAAACAAACGGGTATGAACATTTCGGTAAAAACTAAAGATAGTGTTTGACTTTTATATTCTCGACATATATTTCTTGAGGAGTAAAACAGCGATTTAATTGGGTTTGGCCATGAAGTTTATGCATGTCGATTTAAGGCAACTGGACATGAAAATCGGATAATTGTTCTATAATATCGTGGACAAAATAGGAGTTTTTAATGTGCCATAAAATTATGTCACTCATTTCCTCGAAAAAGTTTGCTTTAATTTATACTTGAATTAGTCTTATTTACGTAAATGCTCCACATTTGGTTCCTTTAATTTAACAAATAATGCTTAACAGTAGGAAATAAGTGTTAAAAATATCTTGACAAAGGGACGCGCAAAGAGCACAACGGTTAAATGGATGAAAATTATTTATAATATATAATACATGTAAGAACTGCATATGTAAAATTATAATTAAAATTACGAATTTAAAGCTGATTGTTTACCAGTAAAACTTAAATCAATTTTCCAATCTTTCCATAGATTAAAAAGAATTTTTCCAACTCAGTCACTAAATCACTATATCATTCTATAAATGACTTTACAATTTAAACAATAAAATGACAATTTTTAAAGAAAGTGAGAGAAAAAAATTTTCTCAATTCACTGTAATCAGCTTATTTTCAAATAAAGACTAAATTTCCCCTTACTCATAATATATAAACATTTTTATTCGGACTCTTTTAACATAAAATGTCGTTTTTACACAACGCACAAAATTAAATTAATTAAAATTCTAAAATTAAGAAGTTAAAAGCATGAATGAAAAGGCAATATAAAAAGGCGATGGTTAACCAAAATATTTCGTCAAGTAATAAGCAATAAAAATCGATGTTACATTACTGATATATATATATATATGTACATTTAAAAATTCGTCAATAATGCTTCGAGCCGTATCGAAATCTGCTAAAAGTCTTGCTTTATTAATGTTATACCGATTTTTTCCTTGTTCATGAACATTATCATCATCGCACGTTTTAGATAAATATTTGTCATTCATTATTTAATATTCTGACCAGAATCATTGCCAAGTTCCACTCTAATACATATAAAACATATAAAACAAATTAATTTAACGGCCAAAACCTTGCAAGATTTGATGCTAGTTTTCCACTGCATAGCAAATACTTCTTTATACTGAAAAGGATGGATTTCACAGTTTGTCGATTCGAATTTTTAACGGAGTTTAAAAAGATTCGCTGCAATGACCATCTAATTTTCTTTTAAAAGTTGATATTTATATACTTTAGACTGTAGTAAATTTCGATTGAAATATGCCAAGGCTAAATTGAGTTTTCTTTATAAATAAATTTAGAGCATTTTCCTGAATAATTATTTAGTAAGGAGTTGTTTTCGGTCTTCAAACATGTATAAGTTGGAGCGATAAGTATATGTTTGGCCACGCATATATGATTATATTCGAGATTCGACCGATGAATTAAATCTCATCAGATTTTTGTTCAATGACCTTTTTCTTTAAATTTCACCGGAATTTGCTTTAACAAAAACATGAAAAATGCATTTAAGTCGAATACTAAAAATAATGAAAACTGGCAAAATCGGAAAATATTATTTGCATGTATTTGACATCTTTCACGGCTGTTAGCCTTGTGAACATTAACAATATCTGGGTCTTTGCCTGTTGGATATTTGATATGAATTAAATCGGGAGCATACTTATTTCTTTCAAATAATTTTTGAAAATTATTATGTTGAGGTGAAATTAAATAATTTAAATATCGTATCATTATTGTTTTAAAAATATCTTCAATTTTTAGCAAATTATTTTTCTGATAGTGCGCGTGAAGCTGAGCAAAAAAAAAAAGATTTCTTTATTCTTTTTCTCTTCGTCAAAATTTAAATAAAGAAATGAGAAAATAAAATTAAATGATTGATTATAAAAAATACGTCGAGAATACAATGTACCAGCACGTATTTGAAGGCAATTGGATTTACGTAATAGTGAAAACGCATAACACCTACTTTACTATCAATACGATTAACATACACCCGAATAAATGTATTAATAAAAGTAGAAAGAGAACTGGTACCAGCACAAAATTATTACGAAAAATAAATATAAAAAATTTTATTACACAAATCTGACCATGAAAATTAAATGAAGAAATAATATAATAATAATAATAATAAATTCAATAATTTTGAAATTCATACAAAAGCAATAAATTATCGTGTGCGGTATTTCAGGCCCAAATTTTAAAACTACCAATTTATTTACAATTATTATTACAGATGTGGAATGCATTTACGCAAAATCACCAACTATTTGTCCAAAAGTCAAAGTTCTGGATTTAATTATATATTTGCCGTTCAGTTTATGAATAACTTGAAGCATAAAACGTTGTTAAATGTAAATAAATAATGTGTCACACATTGGAATAAAATTTTTCCGAACATGCCAGTCTTTTGATCAAAGGTTAAAAAGTTTTATATCAGTTCACATATCGCTAAGAAGTTTAGTTTAAATTGTTTACTCTACCATCACGGGAATGGTATGTGAATATATGAAAAAATCATTCACATTAACATCCGATTCTTTAAAATATATTCAAGTAATGGCAATATTTGCCGCAGAAAATAACGATTATTTTAGTTGTCAAAATTCAAAGTTTGAAACATATGGAAAAAAGCACGAGTTTTGGGAAAGAATGTAAAATATTATTTTAAAATATGAAATTAGGTTTAAAATTCAAGCCGAAATAACAAAAAACGGAAATGTATTATTACAGATCACATGAAGTGAATTGTCTTCGGCCTCATGGTGGGAGCATAGATATGAAAATAAAAAAAAATAAATAAAAAAAAAATTATTGGAACAGAAAATTTCATAAATAATTAAAATTTATTTCTCACGAAAAAGTTTCATAGTTGGTAATAACTCTAAAATTGCATAAACAATATTTATATAATTTTGAGGATAAAAGCTATAGTTAGTATTCTTTCCTTAAAAAATGTCAAAGATTCAAGATTTTTAACAATCAAAATATAAAATCTAAGATTTTCTGAACGGAGTTCACTTTTCGCATAATATTGAAAATAGCAATTACGTATAAGCTTATTTATATATAAATAAATTTTTTTGTTTCAATAAAAATAGTCAGCAATGAAAAGATAATTGGATCATTCGTCACTTAATTTAAATTTATCGGAGCGCATCATCAAAAAAAAAAAATTAAATAATAAAAAGATTAAACCCAGACTTCGCGTATGTTTAATTCGCTCATAAATTCTCGTAAAACCGGACAAAATCAAGCTTGGTCAGGAAACACATTTAAAATTTTGTTCTTATATTACATAATATTTTAAACGCAATATTATGCTTTTATTCTTCGGAAAGAACATATTTAAAATTTCAAAATTAACGAAAATTAGCCCCTTTTTGATGTAAGAAAAAATTTACTTTCCCTTGCTGTACATATCAAAATTGATGCCTGTTTTTAAATCAAACCCATAAAATGTAAAAAGGATTTCACTTAACATAGCAAAAGGGAAAATCTTTAAAGTTTAAAATAAGAAGTTTTTAATGTAATGAAAAAAATTAAAAATTAATGCTAATTCATTAAAATAAAAAATACAATGACAATGAAAGAAAGCAGTTTTTTTTTTAAATGTTTTAATTTCTGTAGCGAGGTAGCAGGATACAAGATGCAATATATTGGTTAACAAAGAATAGTTTCAAGCTCAAAACACAGCGATCTATCCATATTTCGCTCGCCTTTACTAAATGTGAAGTATAATTCCGTTATATATGTAAACAACTTATGGGTTTTCTAAAATTCCCAATGTCACAATAGTATCGAATAATAAAAATGAGAGAAAGAAAACTTACATTTTCATACGATCTCTGTCTTTTAATGATTGATCACTAAGCGGACTAACGAAAGAAACTGCAAACTGACTGCGGTAATAAATTTGCACGAGATTGGAAGAAATGAATGGCAATTCAATCCATTGTTTTACAAGTACGGCCTCCACAAAAAATTCTTATAAAAACTGAGAAGCAAGCGAAGAATTAAAATTCAATATTGTACACAATAGAATTGGTAGATTGTTCAAATCAACTAAAGGGCAAGTAACAGGAATCAAAGCCAGACCGAATTTAACGAACATGTGTTCTCGTGCAACAACAAAAACAGGAGAAAACAAATTCTGAGACATTCTTCGGTATAATATCCAAAATGAACCACAATCCCTTTCCATGCCGTAAACTGGTATTCAGTCTTTTTACTAAATGCGGTATGAAATACCGACGTGGTCCATGTGCAATAGTTATTTTCTTCACACGAGCAGTTTATTACGAAAGTTGTGAAAACGAAAAATATCAGTTTATTTTTTAATATCAAATCTTTCAAAGCCGAAATTTATAGCTCGCCTTGTAAAAAGAATTGACTCAACAGATTAAAAATGTAGGGAAAATAACGAAAAGAAATTTTGACGAAACAAATTCATTATGCGGGATTGTACGGACATCGAACGAACGCCGAAGACCATCCTTCTTTTTGCAAATTATATTTATTTGAAAAGGATCGAACGAAAAAAAATTCAGGTAATGGATTCACGTTGTTAAGGGTTTTTCAGAAGATGGAATCCGATCTTATGATACCAGATTGCCACACCGATACGTTTCAAGAAAATTCCGAAAATAATTTCGTAAACGTACAGCAATTTAAAACTAAAATCGCACCCATAGGGGTTACACAAACGTGCAAAACGATTTCGAATTTGCATCCCGAAACAGAGGAAACTGCCGCGTCCAGTTGTTAATACTCCATTCGAAAAATTTTTCACTTTCCTTTGCCCGCAAAATGAACGCAGTCAACTCTCGACAGCTTTCGTTATCGACTTACAATTGATGTACATTCTCGAGCGGTGCTCGGAAACCGCTAATAAAACCGGTGTCCCAGCAATCCAACCAGCATGCATCCATCATGCAATTCGGAAACCGCTTAAACCGAGGTCGCGCTGAAAACTAATCCGACAAAGTGCTTCCTCATTTAAGTGCACCGTTTAACTGTCGAAGCCAGACCCATGGCAGACTCCCGGAGCAGTGCTCAAGACGCGTTAGGTATCGCGGCTCATCCGCAACTACGTACAATGAGTGACAATCACTGACCGTCATTGTCCATTGCCACGGTAACAACCTATCTTATCGCCCGGGATCGTAATATCGAGCTCTCCTTCGCCTCTCGGTGCGCCGATAAGGAACAGACTGCTCCGACCGCTCGGCTGCCTTAACCTTAACGCCGAGAAACGGGGACCGTGGAAACTGCGCTGCGACACGGGCATCCGGGGAAAAATTTACGACTTCTCCATGTATTTAGCATATTTCTAACATTAAAATTTAAAATAGACAATTATATAACCATTACTGCCAAGTACGGTATTCGCTCAAAATGAACGCAAGAATCATTAGACGACTGCAAAATCGTGAGATATTTTATGGTAAAATTATTATAATCGATAATCCCCGACTCCGACCGGTTATAATGATAAAGTATATCGTGTATTGGCAAAAAGGAGAGCGCAATGCCATCGTTTGTGCATAATTTTTAATGTGAAATGATTTGTTATCGATAAACGTGCCACTGAGATGTACAAATAAAAAAAAAAAAATCAGTACATCAATTTGCAGAGTGAAATGCTCCGTCGAGTTATATGTGTAAAATACCCGTGGCAGTCTTAATCGATCCCAAAATTTAAAAATGCGTATTAAAAACAATTTGATAACCTTACATCATTATTATGTTCTCGTAAGGAGTTCAAAGTCAAATTTACATTTGTTTATGTATTGCAAAAATTTTGTATTTCCTCTCTTGCACAAATTATCTTATCCTAATTTAAGAATCTTAACGAATCTAGACGAAATGCATTGAGTCACATTATAATATCAAATAATTTGCTTACTGGATGAGATTTCCTGAGGAATATATGCAAGAAAAAATTAATCTCCACCGATGTAATCATAATATATAACCTTCACGATACCTGTCATGCTGCAATGTATCACGGAATGTAAATATTAAATTCGTTTAAAAGAGGGTAATACGAAGATGGACAATTACGCTGTTTAAAAGGAGCTAAATAATGTTATTAAATGTATAATAAATATATCGCATTTCAACCTCGGTTATTTAAAGAACGAAAGTAGCATTAGCTGCCTCAAAGATTCGTCAGTGACTCCGCAAATGCAATTGGAGAAAAAAAACTTTCTTTCAAAACGGCTATTTTCAAGCTAAAGACAATGTTCCAGCAAGGGTTCGCAAGTTTAAGTTTCAATTTTCGCCATGCAAATCAGGAAATTTCGAGGAAGGAAATTTGCATATCCCCATGGAATAACAATGATTGAAAGTAAATTTTGGATTCTGTTCCATTTCAAAGATGAGTAAACAACTTGAATAAGTGTTTTATATGTGTGTATATATACATATGTAATACATGTACATTATTTTTATTAGTTTATAATCAGGTCTCTTATAAATGAAGACGTATTGCCTTTGAATTTGAATCTCTTTCCACGATGGAGAAAATATTTTTAATTCAACAGTTATCAGCAACTGTCCAAACTGATGTCTGTAAATCTAAAATGTGACCTAACTAGGGATGTTAAAAAAAAATCTGGACCCTAAAAACGGCATCCTTATACGATTAGACGAACAAATGAAAATTAATAATTTTTTTACTATTTTCATGACTAAGCTATTCATTAACAACGTTTTTTAAGGCTATCTATTTTAGAGATTCCATTTATTAAATAACAATTCAATGAAAATTTCAACTGATACATTAAATAATCTTTTATACATATGAAACTAAAAGAGGCGATAACTTATGAAATTCTACAATAGTTTTTGCCAACAAAATCAGAAAATAATACATTGTTTTCCAAACTGCTTCATTATGCGCTATTGTCTTCGGATGTTAATGCTGACTTCGATTTCAGAACTCAGCTTGATGTGCTATTACTATCAGTTTTCATCGAAGTAAAGCATTGGCATTAAGTGGGAAAATCAGTGAGGTATGTAGTAGCATTCTCAAAGTGGCGGTCTCCGCTTGTCGCACTCATCACTGTAGCTTCGGGTCATCAATACCCCAATAAGAAAATCAGAAATTGTGTTATAGGTCTGAACAGCTATCAATCGAAACAGGATATTAATAGACAAACATGATATTCAAGGGAAGCCACTTTTAGAAAATATGATTTATCAAATTCTTAGGTCGATTATTCCATAAATAACTTTTAAATAATGTAGCATTTATATAATGACTCCGAACGAAAAATGAACATTTGGCAAATTTCTTTTAAAGCTTCGATTTTAGGAAAAAATAAAAAATGGGATCAGAATAAATTTTTCCATTTGCCTTACACTGTTAAATGTGTGCGATGGAGGAGATACAAACAGCCTACACAATTTATTACAAGCTCAACCAATTTACAATAGAACAATGCTGATCCTGCGTTCTAATTCAGGAGACATCTTTAACGACCTGTGTTTCATTAGAGGAAAAAAAAACTCAAGACGAAAATGTATTTGACAAGAAAGGATTTAATTAATTACAACATTTAAATGTTAATCGAAAATCGAAAAACTTAAGGATGAACTGAAAATAAAGTCCAAGCTGCAATGCTAACTTAAGTGAAATAACCATGTTTCCCGTATATCCTTTTACTGTACGGCTGGATGCACAAAAGGTTATTATCATAAAATAAATTTATTAGAATACTTTTAAGCATATATGAACTCAATAATTATCCGATAATTAGTTTTAACATTTGACACTTTATATAAATTTTTAATAAATTTTAAACCCGTTTTTTTTCTATATAAAAAAATGCCACGCAACTTTTAATGTTAAGAGTTAGAAATCTGGAACAGGAAACATCTACAACTTAAAACACTCTTAAATATCTCTGCTTTTAAAAAAAAGTTGAATAACTAAGAACCGAAAGCAAATGGATGAAATGAGAAATATCTCGTTTCCAGCAGGTTTAATCATGAAAAGAAAAAAAATTTAAACAAAAGTTGGATTACATAAAATACAAATAGTATTTGTATGTGGAATCTGCCATAGAAAAAAATCAATTTTAAATGATGCGGCATCTTCGATTTCCAATAAATAAGCTGGCGGTTTTCAAACGGAAGAACCTGAGCGAAACCAAGGGGTACGGGTATTAAATGATTGTGCAAACGGGCAAGATACGTATTAGGTAGAAAAAGAAAAAATTTACAAATCTATATTTTTGGCTAAGTTCGAGTTTTCAAAGCTGCATCTCCAAAAGTCAAATTTCGGCCGATTCAAGCTTTTCGCTTCGAGTAAATCTGAAATGTGCAGAGCATTCAGGATGCGCGCATATCTTTCAAGAGGGCCAAATTTATCACGTACATGCAACATCTTTAAAGAAAAAAAAAAAAAAAAGTATATTACTTTGCATAATTGTGATTCATGATTTTACTATATAATTATCCTAGTCCAAATTGGCAATTCAGAAACAGGTTTAAGAGTTCCGCGAAGCCTCGCATCTCCCGGCGAAAATTTTGCGAGCTGTTTCGCACGTAACCAGCCAAAAGGAACTCTTCAATATTCGTATCACAAAAGTCAGGCATCATGCATGCAGCTCATATGAAATGATCAACGGATAAAGAGTGAATGAAGCTGGATTACGCAGAAATATAGCATTGCTGGTCAATCGTTTTGAATTGTTTCGTCGGTGTCCAAGACAAAAGCGGCTTTCAGCTAGATTCTGTGACCGTAATACAACTGCGGATGCCAAAGGCGTGATAGGAAAAAAAAATAAATAAATAAAAATCAAGCGCTACATCATGTTTTTCAATCTAGGATAAGCGAATGGGTTACACTTACATGACTTATGTGTCAGCAATGCAGCCGTTACTTACCCGGTAAGTCGTGAAGATATTTCCATATATAGTTGGGGCAAAAAAACATGCTTTTAAACTAATTACAAACTCGTTCGAATTTTCAC
This sequence comes from Ricinus marginatus, assembly GCA_028565995.1. Classification (NCBI taxonomy): domain Eukaryota; kingdom Metazoa; phylum Arthropoda; class Insecta; order Psocodea; family Ricinidae; genus Ricinus; species Ricinus marginatus. The sequence goes on from JAOWBB010013535.1 coordinate 45,711, forward strand.
TAACATTTGTTGAAAGTTTGGGACCTTCGGTTAGATCGGGGATTAACATTCACTTAAAATTGTTCACATCTTCTGCAAAAGTAGTCTTCAGGCGGAACTGCATCAATGTCTATTAATAAAAAACAGACAAATGTTTATACACTTACAGTTAAAAGTTAAATAAAATCTTAAACAAATCAATTACAGCATTAATTAATAAATATTAAAAGCAACATATAATAAAATAAGTGACTGTCAAGCGTGACTTTAACTAATACAATTTCTTCCGTAACACTTACAGGAGAATTATGAATTAACGTTAAAAAAAAAAAAAAAATTAACAGACAGCCATTTTAATCATCTTGGGGAAAACCTAAAAAATATAAAATTGGAGAAACATATTGTTGAATCAGTGAAAAACATGCTAAAAATTGAAAACTGAAAATCAAAACGAGCACGGAAAAAAGCATGACGAGAATTAAAATATTTATTTTGTCACGTTAAAAGAAACCCAAGACGCAGACTGGGTTTTCAGTTTATGGAAAACCAAAAAAAAATGTCATAAATCAGGACTGTCCCTTCAAGAACCCGTGTTAGACCAAAATGTCTAAGGATGACAATGCACTCTTTGCAATCATGACAGCCATTACCGAGCTGTTGAAAAGCCTTAGCAAAATACATTGTTTATAAATTATTTCTTTTCAAACACCAAGTTTCACATGCTAAAATTGACGGAGCAACATTTCCAAATGATTCCATAGCATATGGGAAAGAATTTCGTTTTCTGAACCGTCTTTTTTTATTTATTTATTTATTTTTTTTTCATCCACACTCAATACCGGCATTTTCATTCCGAATGAGAAAATTTCATAAAAATGAAAAACAATAAAAATTTTAATCAAAAAATAAATCTCTCTCTCTCACGCCCAAGCCTCTCTTGTGCAGTGTAAAGTAAAAATGATGTACGTATGATTTTATTCGGCTTTAACTTTCGAGGTAATTTACAGATGTGAAAACCCAAAGTTCGTCACATGTGTGCACCACGACAATGTAACTTGCATAAATGTAAAATGTTCGAACCGTCATGAACGATGCCGAATCCCGAAAATCTTTTCCATTAATGCGGCCCCAATTTTTGCGACCACCCATCGACGATGTTAGCATTTAAAAATGTAAGAAGTGTAAATTTAACTTCGGGCAAACTGGCGACAGAAATAAAACTTATATCTACATCGGACCATACCAAACGCATGAAAATGGTCACCGTTGAGCTCAAGGGTAATTCCAATGATTCCGATCACGGGTTATTTAAAACGATTCTCCCATAACAAATGAATTAGATTAAATAAATAAATTTGGGAAATACTGACAAGTCTCGTTTTGGGCAGGGGGGGAAAGAAAAAAAAAGATCTTTTGTCATTATGAAATACAAAATATTTTCAAATGATAAAAGAAAGACCCTTAAACGGCCAAATTTTTACCTTGAAAGTGACAATTCCCTACAGGGAATGGCTTCATTTTCTTCCTTTTATTCATAGCTCGTGACACTGCTAAAGTGACAAGGCGAATTGAAAAGATTTTGAAATACGTGAAAACAGTGGGAAATCCTTCTAAAAACGATAACGCAAGGAAGTTATTGGTTTCGCGATTTGCACATTTCATCGGTGGTCACAAAACTCGTCGGGGGAGCTAAAAGCTTGTGTCAATTAATACTGCATCAACATCTCAAAATTCAGGTATCATCCTTCAGGAAACCTTTCACTAAGGCGGTCACACTGAGGCAGAAAAAATTAATAATTTCATCTTCTGAAAATTTCCTAATGCGAAAAAATCCACTACGGAAAATTAAACGGCAGGCTTTAGCTGCGTTGAAAGCCATTATTTTTCGTTAATATAATAAAAATAGAGCTGTGCGACAATTCCATGAGTGTTCTACAATTAAAAAAGAAAAAAAAGATACCTTTGATTCCCATAAATTTGAATTTCATTACGGATTTCTACACTGCATACGAAAACATTTTCGGCCCAGACACAGAATTGGTTACGAGAACCCCTGAAGGGAACCAACAAATTTCATCTTTTGTACACATATATAAGTGAAGTGCTGCACAACGATTCGAAGGTTTTTCAATTATGTTCTTTTCAATCCAGGTTAAAATCGAAGGAGATGTTTTCTGATGAAATCACAGCAAATACGTCAATATTATTTGTCGAACCTCATTGAACAATATGCACAACAGGTAATCTTAAGTAAATTCTACCCGTTCAGTTGGTTATTCATATTATGTATTTCAACATTTGGCTTGGGGGGGGGAAATTGTCGATTTTAAGTTAAGCATCGCGGCTACAACAATGGCATCCTGTGCAACTGATACGAGTGACAATGATATTATTCTGGTATTAATACTTATATTACCATTCTACGGTGATCTGGGATCTGAATTATTATCGAGGCAGAGATATTAATCTCGGAAGTTTATATTTCACATATTGAATATTTAACTCGAGGATAAAGTGATTTGCATTTTTTTTTTCCTTTTCTGCTAAACTGTTTTTGTTCCCAAGTCTAAATCTTAGCAGAGTTAATTACGGCAAACTGTTATTAATATCTAATTAATGTTATATTTGATATGATATCACGCACGGACGAATGAACTCTGAAAAATTCTTCACATTCAGTTGTTGTGAGTTTCTTAATAACAGCAACCCATTTTAAAACTTATCAACAGGGATTTTTCCTGTCGTGCAAGGACCCCGGTGCGATTTTGCATCGAAATACGTTAAATTTTAAATAAAATTCAGTCCTTCTCACGACTGCATTGCTTTTCTCGTCCAGCACAAGCTCCGCTGCCTAAGGCTGGTCATCCAAAGCAAAAGGTAATAACATTTAATGCGTATACCAACTGATATGTCCACTTCATGTAATCGACCGTTCTGAATATTTCAACTCCTTGTCGAAGAGATATGTATTCTATCGGAAAACGAGCAAGATAGTAAAATAAGCGAATTATAAAGTCAACGTCCTTTGGAACAAAAAAAGGAAAAAGTCAGATGGAATTTCAATATAAACCGCCAATTAGGGTAAAATTTGAGTTTTGCTACGAAGCACAAGCGCCGGTAAAGGTTTTCCTCTACTGCGGGGGTTAAGGATCGAAACACAACTACATTAGACCTCTTCGCAACACACCTCCACAATGGTCACCTCAAAATATGACAAGACAAAGAGCTGTTACTGAGCAACCAGTACACTTTGCCCTAGCACTTTGCACGATTAAAGCCACGAGCTAAATGGCTTACAGACGGTGCAGTATGACATTCGACCACGTCCAACATATATATATATATATATCTCTACATTGCAGCACATACGTTATGAAAATCGAAAACGTTAGAGGCTCGATGTGATTTAAATCAGACAAAGTAGGACGGATGCTTGGAAAGAAGCTGAAAAGCTTCTTAATTTCGTTCTTTGATGACGGCGTAGCAGAGTGAGCTGAATTCTCTGTTGATTGGATAAGAGTTAATTTACGCCTCTTCAATGATCCTGCTGACAATTCAGAGGTCCGTATAATTTTTGTGCAATGTTCTTAATCTGCCCCGCTCGCCTCGACGTAGCATGCGGCACTCTGCCGTCCAGTCCCGAAAAGGTTTCGAACGGGAAACGGGAAATTTCGACCCGGAACTCCTCCTAATGTTGCGTGTTTCCGGCAAAAATCCCAAATTCACCCCCCAATCCGTTGGGTAACATTCACAGCAACTTTGCATTTTCCGATGCCGATTCCATCAGTAACAGCGCACACGGCGACCGGGCGTTTGCATGCCAGTCCTCTGCGTTTTGCGCAAATTCGATCCGACTGCAATCGCAAACAATGAATGCGCCACATCAAACGAAATTCATCAGAGACGGACCTGCTCTTGCGGTTCAACCGAAGCTGAATCGAAATAATTTTATTTAAAAAAAAGTAATCATTCAAAATAGCCCGCGAGGAGTCGTTTGGCAGGAATCTTTGTTTCCTCGGAGTGAAAAATTTTATACGTTTCAATTCCGATACCTGTCCGTTTGAGAAAAATGAAAATTTACGTGACAAATCCACGAAACCACTTGACGAATCTGAGTTTTTAAAAACTTCGAATATAAATATAACGAAATCGCATATGTTTACATCGAGGTAAGAATTCAAATTTGTGCTTTAGAGAACCGAAGGAAATGTTCCCCAGGAGATGTTATTTTGGGATCAGATCACTGAACTTGAACCTTTGGAGTAACCCCAACGAGAAAGGCTGTCGGTGGCCGAGTGGATTATTGTTCGAGCTCTTCTTTCAGGGGACAAAGTCGCCTTCCACTCATTCAACTTGTTCAAATAGGGTGCCTGAAAAGGGGATCTACCCCAACTGGCGGCAATAACAGCATTTGCCTCGTCAATAATCCTTGCACTGCATGCGTTCACCTGTTGTGCAAATCCTTTGCAGTAAATAAATGAATGGCAAAACAACAAAAAAAGAAAAAGAAAAAGACATATTTTTTTCCTTTCAACGATTTAAATTAATTGTTTCCATCGGTATTTTTATTCCATTGTAAGACTGACACTTTCACAAGTTTCTTTCCTTAAAATTTCCAGTGTTCAAATTAATTTTCGACATTGCAATTATTTGCGAAAAGCAATACTCTTTCGTTTCTAGCATCCGCTCCGTCCAATTAGCAAACATTGAATAAAAGTATGATTATTACATTAACATTTTCCTAAATTCTTAGGAAAAACACGATGAACGCATTATTTTCTACTTCAAAGTCCTTTCCCAGATAAATAAATATGTATATATACATGAAAGTGCACGAATGGTAGCTCACAAATAAACGGATTTATAATATTTTGAATTTAATGTTAAATATTTTCAATCTAAGATAACATGAAGTGATTCTTACAATTCTTATTTTATAGTAGATAACGCTGTCGAACACATAGAAAGCACTTATGCGGCAAACGGTATTCTATTCGGTAACAGCATTTATACTAAATGTCACCCGATACAAGACGATACCCCCCAAAAAATTTTCCTTTTCAGAAAATTTTTACTAATTAATAAATATCATAAAATTTGTCAAACATATAATTTATGTATTACCAACAAAAAAAAAAAAGACAGATACAACGTTACTTAAAATAAAAAATGAATTTCAACATGCATTTAGCTTATAAATCAGCCTTCTAAAAAATTACGTTGAAATGAGAATTTATAAATAAAATTGACATAGAACATTTATCAAAAACTCTGGTCAATGAAAAGAACCATAATATCTATTTGAAAACTAAGGTTATTAACTTTGTTAAAATATTTATTAAAAGAATAAAATATTTGACATTAAATTTGCAACTGTAATTTTTCTAAAATTCTTTTTAAACATAATACTTATGTAGTGTTATGTTAGGTGTAAATATAATACTTTAATTTAATTATATACATGAATATTATACACTTAATTTAATACTGAATACTGAAAATAATTAAAAATTATAAATGTGAAATTTAAGTAAAAATATTTAAATTGAACTTAGTGTGATATAATACTATCAATACTGTAAAATGAAATAATTAGGCAAAAATATCTAAAAATTATCATCTATATATATTATTTAAAATTAAAATATTTGTAAATAAAAGTACCATATGGTGAATATTTATTAAATTGCAAATATAAATCAAATAATTTTTAAAACCTGACAAAATGGTAGAAAATTAGAGAGACTGATTAAGTTCAGTATCTTATTTTTAAAAGCATACATAATGTTTCAGTAAGTGATTTTTAAAACAGAACCAATTTAAAAACAAAATTTTTCATGTACAAAAAAAATTTTCATTTGAACTTTTTCAGAAAACTGTTATAATTCTAAGTGATTTTGGAAGCACAAATTGAACATAATTGAAAGAAACAGAAACATACATTTTTTGATCAGATTTGAAGAATGTTTGAAAAAAATTGCATCAAAAAAATGTGAAAATAATAAAAATGTTGTATTCATAAATAAAAAAAAAATATCACAAGAATTTTATCCAAAAATTTATCCACTTTTAAACAATATGGAAAATAAATGAACTTTACAACTTGATTATAATTACTATGAATGATTACCAAAAGTGAAAATAATTACTTATAATATCACCATAAAGGCACAGGTTATCTTAAATGCATTAAAATATAATTAAACTACTATTTGACAAAACTAATCATGGATTGGACTAATGTTAAATTAAAGGGAACACATAATATTAATATTTAAAACAAAAATAAACAAAAAGAGAAAATAATCAGACACAGAGCCAAGGTCAATTCTCCCAGTCAAGCCTGATTTCAAAAGGTTATTTCAAAAAGACACAATACTTCAAATGTGAAGTCATCAAAAATTTTTTGCCTTAGGTAAGGTCCAAAATAGCAATAACATTTGATTCTTTCAAAGTTCCAAATGAAAGCCTAATCTATTGTAATTACAATGTTTACCAATGATAACGTTGATATAGTACGCTTAATGACACCACAGAAACCATCATTAATAAATCTCTGGCAGAGGGACTGCGCTATACCTCGTATTGGAGAAATAACAATTACGTATTTAATAAAACTTTCAAGAAAATGCTGAAGTGATGACCCATTTTCCAACACATATAAAATTATAATGGCGGATATGATAAAAACAAAAGAACTCACCTCCGTTTCTCTTTAGCTGGCTTCTGAGACTTTTCCATTGCTTTTTAAAATGACAAAATATTTAGTAGAAAATTAGGAGAAAGGCATATAATCTCAGACACTGCTAAGGAATATATGAACTTCTCCTAAAACTCAAAAGTACATCATTACACGAACCTCTAAACCTTCACACAATTCAATTTCAAAACAACTGAATCTAACTTCCGTTCCAGCGGCTGACGTCAATCAGCGTCAACTAAATTTTAAAAGAAGTTCGCGGTCTCGACACCAGAGTTCGACGTTGTTCGATTATGGCGGCTTATTCGTAACTCGTTTGACTTTCACTCGAAACTTTTAACATTTTAAACTTTCATACTTGCCAATCGTTTGTAAGGAGAAATCCGTAGCGCGGCCAGATGCTTCGAAGGATGTGCGGAAAATGTTCTTAAAACGCTTTAATAATCTCGTTAGCAGCAATCTCAGATTTGCCACCGCGTTCGATTTCCTCTTAACATTCCCAATGATGCAAATTATTTCCAAACTACCCAATTTCACGCTTTCATGACGGGCGTTTATCACTTTGAAACTCTGCTCGAAATATCTCCATAATTTCGAAAGGTGCAGGCCTCGACGAGAAAAAAAGAAAAGGCAAAAATAATAATAAATTGCAAAAGACAACTTCCGAAAACGGATAGCTGTCAACCCTTGGGCAGGCAACATGGTGATAAATTAACGGTTGAATTTTTGGGCACGTTTCAAAACTTGAATTTAATAATTTTATATTAAAAAAAAAAAAACACATAAATTTAAAAAAAAAACTCCGAATCAATCTCCATGAAATGAAATAACCGCATTAGAAAGTTAAGAGATCTAATATTATTTTCAATCTTTACAATAAAGAACGGAAGTATTGCAATGAAATGTTCCGTAATCATATAAAAAAACTTGGAATTGAAAATTCAATTTTCATACTGTGAATGATGCCAAAACTCTACTTTTATTTTGAAAAACCTATTTCCTTTTTATGATATTCGTATTTTGGTACTGTTTCCAAATAATAACGCACAAACTTTCTCTTTCTTCTTTTCCGTAACATAAACCAGAAATATGGGCATATCATGGAAGAATTCATAAAATTCCAGTGATAAAATTCGGAGAATGATTTAATACGCATAATTTGACCTTAATAAAAATTTAAATCAGGAAATATTGCATATTCTAAATTTCAAAATAATTTATTTTTTCTAATACATTTTTTTAACTTAGTTTGATAGCAGTTAAAAATCAGAGAGAAAATTAATAACGAAACAGCAATATTTATAATAACTAAACATTCTCTAACAAACATCAAATTCACAGTTTCATGTGACATTTTATTTTTCTATATTTTTGTCTTCGTCTTCGGCTTCTTTCAGTTTCACAGTTGCCTGCCTTGTGACGGGCTCCACGACATCCTTCGACGTCGCCTCCGCGTGTTCCTTTATTTTTTCCTCTATTTTCTTGTCTAAAAGCTTGGAATCCTCGCCCTGAATAACTGCCTCGTCTTCTAAATCGACATCTGCGTCCTTATCGTCGTCGTATTTGTTGTACAAAGCAGGATATTCTGCCATGCACAAGTGCATTTCCTTGAAGGCTTCATAGCAGTCGCTTCCTTTCGGATCAGCTTCGCTGTTGTGGAAGCACGAGAAGGCTTCCCTGAACTCAAGTCCACACGGACCGGAGGCCATGCCTCCTAAGCAGGGACAGTTCCAATTGATTTCCCCATTGGGTAAGATTAACCCGGGCTGGGGTTCCGGTTCCGGAAGAATAACTTTGCTTGGTTCCTTGTGATCGTCGGCAGTTACGAATATAATCACGTCCTTACCATCTTTCTGATAAGTTGTCATGATTTAAACGAATTTATACTTTCGACTGTTGGACAGGAGTGACGGCAATGACGCAGAAGCCTTATTTACGTGGAATGAATAATCGGAACCTTCAAATGTATTCAGTAGGCTCAAAGATGCCCTGACTTTCACGTAAAAATTCGATAAGCAGCGCAAAATGGCACGTCTTTCTCTCCTATCGAATTTGAGAATGTCGACTTCAATGGCTGTACCACACTGCAAGTAAGAAAGAATAGTTTAATTTCTGACATTTAAACGGCTCGACCATCGCATTCCTACAAAACAATTATCCAGTGTCGCTTATGTGATATATTGCTCTTATTTGAAATTATGTTTTTGCTCAAAAAATTTCTTTCCCTCCCAAATGGGAATATTTTTTAAATCATTGATCGAAATCTTTTCATCTTTAATGATTAACGCATCCAAAAATTTATTTCATTTGGCATCACTTAAAATGTTGCACAATGTTCACTATTCAAAGTTCAATTCCAGAAAATTTATAAAATCAACAACATAAAATTGATGCAATTACTATATATATATATATATGTACTTTGATTCATTCATTGCATTCATAATCTTATGAAATACACAGAATGAAATGCAAAGCCAATATTCAACATCTACTTTAATCCCTTAAATTCTTGTAAAACTAAATAACTATTCCCAATTACTTTGATAATACTATAAATAATAGATATGAATATTTTTTAATTGAACCAAAGCTTTTTTTGAAATTAAGCTAAACAAAATGTGAACATCAACCAATTTATTAAGTTGAACAAATTGAGTACCATAAATACTTATTTAATAATTCAACTGAGTAAAATATATTATTTTTTTTTTCATAAACTATGAAAATAAGAAAGAAAAAGATTAATTAAAATGCAATTCATCTAAAATAATAAATTAAAATAAAACAAGAAATTTTCCTGATTTTTCAAAGGCTTTTGAGAAAGTTTGATTGTGAAAGATACAGTTAAAATTATAATGAATAATTTTTTTAAAAAAAAATAAAATTTGATATTAAACTTACAATACCTCACCAAACAATTTTTTCAAACTTTTTATAATTATTTTTTTCAATTTGAATTCATCTACTGCTACTGCTTTTTCTGTGCTGATTTTTCTGTAACGAAAGAAAAAAAACTAACATTGAAGCAATTACAAAAATATCTGGGATTTTACATTTTATACTGCAATATATTTGATGTAAGAAAAAGGTGCATAAATTTGTTAAGTGCACAATGATTGACGGTCCATAGTGAGTGTAATAAAAACAAATGAGAAACAATTATAAAGACAGACAATTGTTGATAAAACATTTTCACATGAAATGCAGATTGGAAATTATGAGTTGATCACTGAAAAGAAACAGAATTATAATTATCACTATAAAAACTAAACCTGCATTAATGCAAGTAATAAATCACAACAGATTTCAATAAGTTGTTGTTTCAATAATTAGTTTCTAAAAATTGAAATATAATTTAATTTCACGGTTTATCATAATTAGTGGAAAATTATTTTCACTATTTTGTTTCGTTATATTTATTGCATAGATATATTTCAAAATAAGTGGCACACATACATTTTACGTTAAAATCACTGTTACGGAGTTAAATCAGTTTAAATTGTCGATATTTTATTTTACAATCCATTACAATTGAAAAAAAAAAAATTACCGGTTTACTTATTTCTAATGAAAATCTAACCTAACAAAGTGGTCACATGACAGAGAGTAGCACGATTTATTCAGAAAAAAAAACAAGATGGAATAATTACTTACAATGAAACATCCAGATAATGGTAACTGTTCATGATAGTGCTGAAATGAAAATGGTACATTGCTTAGGTACGGTAAACGATCCAGCCCTCATGTCTTTTTTAGCATTTACTCTGGGCAACATAAAAAAAAATCGTAACGTTTGGCCAAAGGAGCCGGATCAAAGGAAAACACATCGACGAATCGAATTTTTAGCTTTGGATGAATGCAAAAGATGGCAGCTCCTTTCCGGAGATTTTTCGCTTTAAAGTCAACGTTATCGTTGGAAATTTAAAATCTGTCGCGAATTAACGTAAAATTTCGAATCTTAGCAAATTTCAACTTAATTAGTTTTTAAAAAATAAAAGGAAAAAGGTTTTTCTTTCTTCCTTTCTTTTTTTTTTTTTTTTACCCATTAAATTTTTCCGATTCCGTTCGATTAAATGAAAATTATATTTCCAAATTAACGACATTGAAATGTCTGCTAATTTACAATTTGTTCATTTCTTTTAATTTTGAAACCTTAAAAATAACATTTTTAAATTGCATTTCAATCGAAATTGATCATTTTTCAAGTTGAATGCACATCAAACAAAAAAAAAAAAAAAAAATCCAATGACATTTTTGATGTTTTTGTGTTTTTTTTTTTTTCTCTTTGTATTTCTTGACACATTTTTAATTGCAGATGATGATGATGATGATGATGACCTCTCAGGTTTCTTCCTGTCAGGGAAAAGAGTTGTTTTCCTTTTTTTTTTGTAAGGTTCAGAACCTGAACTTTTTTTTTTTTTTAAATTATCAGTTTTGCGCGCCAATTGTCCAATTTTTAAGGTTGACAAATTCGTAGGTTTCTTTGTGACTGACAAAGCCCATTTGCGCTGCTTTCGTTTAAGAAGGACGTGAAGATTGGTGCAAGAGGTGTGACGTTTCCACTTCGGCTGCATTAACTTCATTTTCAATTTTACATAATAATATGCAGGTGAGGTAAATGGCAGAGGTGTCTCGATTTCGTTTTCGCGTTTTGAACTTCACAATGGAATTTGTCAAACTTCTTAAAAAGTTCCCCAGGTAGGGCGTTCGTTAATTTTCAAATGTGATTTTCCCTCCCTCCCCCCCCCCGACCCCCTCGTTACGATTCTGAATTATTTTCCATTTGAGTTTTACCCGGATTAAGCTGGAAAAAGTCGGGGAA
>JAOWBB010013566.1:0-56961 GCA_028565995.1 Ricinus marginatus
CCGGACAGAAATGCCCAGAAGAATCTTTTGCATTTTTTTGCTTTCCCTTGATCACGCTTGAAATTCGTTTCCTCCCCGCCGCCCATTTGTTATGTATGAATTTAAACAGGGAATGAATTTTGATTGGTTTCACGGGGAAAGGAATATTCGCAATTTTCTTCGCGCATTTTCATCGGATCGTTCGCCACTTTGTCTCCGATATTTTCAACGAAAGCATCGAGAGTCGAATCGAAAACGCGAAAAAAAACCAAAATCAGTTAATTAGATAACATCAAATCTGTCACAAAATTTGAATTTACGTCAACGAAAAAACGCGGGCCGATTCAAAAATATTCTGGATAATTTAGAAAAAGTTTTTCTTCCTTTATTTTTTTAATTTTCAGTTTTTCAACGATATTCAAACGTAGAGACATTTTCCGTGCGCCCTATGCAAAAATGAATCTTCATGTTGATTCGTCCAAGCGCCTTGCCTCGTGTTTTTAAGGGATCCGACAAATACTCCGTACTTTCAATGAGATCGATCCGCAATTAACAGCAAGGACAATTCGCCTCCATATTGCGCTATTCACTGACATACTCGATCGCACACATTTTCATTTGCTAATAAATTAAGCTCGCAATATTCAAAATTCAGTTTAGGTTTGGTTAATACATTCAATTTATTGTCCGTTTGACTATAATTCCGCAATTCGAAGCGCAGCATTTGATTCGAAAATAGAAATTGCCCAATTTTCGCTGTGGAGAACAAAAATATATATGAATATATCTTTGCTTTATGGAACCTCCTGCTTTTTCTTTTACTGTTATCGTAATAATGATTTAAGAGAATGTACTATAAAACACGCGAAGCCCGAGCAAAACGTTTGGCCTTTAACTCTAGAGTTTATGAATAAAAATTTAATTTTTTATTTTTATTTTTGTGGTTAACTTTTAAAAAGGAAAGCAAGTTTTGAAGAGAAAAAAGAAATGGACAATATTTTTTTTCGAAAAAATTTTATTTCCCATCCCATATATACTTTATCAACTCTGTCAAATAAATTACATGTTCGTAAACTCAGATGAAAATAACATCGACAGTAGTTGATGTTAACAATCGTGATCTATCAAATGTTCTTCCATGTCGTACAGGCATTAAAAACCATTGCGCTGCGAACCAGCATGCAACGCATCTGCAATAAATGGATCAAAAATCCTTCATGCAACCAATTTATTTGGAGTTGGGTTTGCAACCTAAACAGCAAAGCATAAGATAAATTCGAAAGAAATTTACAAGCAATGAAAAAATTATTTTTACGTAAAATGAATGATTAATAAAGGAGAAAATAGTACTCTGACAGCTGAAAACCGCCAGAGATAAGCGCTGTTTTGCGGAAACGTTCCAGAACATCCAATACTATTTGAATCGGCTTTCTGAATGTATTGCATCTTTTGGTAGTACAAGAAAATTCACCTCAGTTCAATCATATGAAAAAATTAAAATAATATTTTAAATTTTTAGATAAAAAACCTTAGTTTGAAATTTTAGATAAATAGATGGAATTTCCGAACGTATAATCGAATGTTACACATTAAATGGCATTTTTTCGTATTTTCAAAAGTTCAGAAAAAAAGAATTTTGTTACATTAAAATAATAATAATAATAATAACAAGCGTGCAGGGAGCTCGAAATACTTTCAGAACCATAAAAACAGGTCTTTTCCATGGGATATTTAATAAATGTACCGAAACTGGAATACGCCAATGCTGATCAGGTCTGTAATAGCAGTAATAGCAGAAATACGATAATGGTCAGTAAACGACGCATGCTGTTGGTAATATCTTTCATTTATGAGACAATTCCTTCATATAAATAAAGCTTATACGTCAAAGGCATTCTTATAATTTTCGGGGCTTTTGTTGTATTTATTTCGGCGACTCCTTGTCCTGGTTCTTCAGCTTGCGTTTGAATAAAAACACAAATCATTTTTGATTTCCTAAATCCGACTTTACTGCTCCTCCCTAAATAAATAAATAAGCCAACCCTTTTTTCTACTGATATGTCTTGAGTTGTACATTATCATTAAACTTTTAAGCCAGGAAAGAACTCGGAATCGTTGAATTGCTGCTGTAAGGTTGGCTAGGAAGAAAATCTTTCGTTTTCCCGCGATTCGTAGACCGCCGTCCACGTACAGAAAAATTGGAGGCGCTCGTGAGAAGTTACGCTTTGTCGGCTCGGCGAGTTAAGCGCACTTATCTCTTCGCAAGGTACAGGACCGCGAGACTCGACGGCTCAGGACGAAGTAAACTCAAATGCAATCGTCGTCGAGGTGGAAATCTCAAAAAAAACGGAAATCATCTAAGAAAAAAAGGAAAACGAAGAAAAGTTGTCACGATGGGTCTCCTTTGAAATGTGTCGAACCCGAGGGTTAAGATAGGATGAAAGGAGCCTTTTGGGACGAAAGAAATTAGCCGAAAGGTATAAATTTCGAGCAAGGAAATGTCTCTTCCTTTACCCAACGAATGTAACCGTATACAAAGAAATTCGCATTTGAAAGGAACAATATAGAGTACAATGGCCTCGGTGCTGAATATTTCGATATGGAACGTTAAATTTTCAAAATTTTCCCGATTATTTCCTCCGAGCCTTAGTTCCCATCATCGAATGAAAACTTTCAAACTTCTGCACACTTCGGCTTTGAATTTGAAGTTTGCTTCTCTGATTTTCTCTGTGAAATGGGTTATTCTGATTTTGAGAGGCAGATAGATGTTTGGCGAACACCGGAATTCTTACGGCCTCATTAGGGTTCAAAACTTCGATAGACTTAAAAAGTTTCGGGTGGCAAAGCATTAAATTGAAATTGATGCTTTAAGTTAATTTGAGCCTTGTCAATTTTTTAAAGGGATTTTCTTTGATGCCGCTTTTTTAAACCAAAACACTCGACTCTCATCGTTGGAATTGTTATAAAATTAATTTACACTCTACGAGATGTAATTGAATTCATTGTGCACTTGAAAAGACATTAATTCTGAGGTGCCGGCTAAGATAACAACCGCGTATTGCATCCCATGTTATTCTTCAGTCATCCCTGTTACATTCTTTTGGACTTCATATGTCATCATTATCCGAACCTCAGACTCCTCAGCCTTTTTGATTTTTTTCAAAACCGAACGTGCATAGTTAAGTCCGTGCATTACATTATACGGATACCAGAGCGAATAAATGAGTTCTATCCAATCCAGGCGTGCACTTCAGAAAATACTTTAATTTATTTAACTGAAATAAAGAATAAAATCCATTTGCTGAAAAGATTGTCGTTCTTTTTCATCGACGAAGAGATATTTAACTGCCGCTGACATGTTCCGCTGCCTTCTTAAAAGGAAGTCTTTTTATCCGTTCACTTGTCATATGGGACTCTGCTCCCATTATGGAACCCCTTCCAGGCAGCAAAAGACATTTTTACTCTTCTTGATTTTATAGTTCTGATATTTCTTCGATATATCTAAGTTAACTTGAAATTCCCGTCACCGTGAACATGTCTTTTTATAAGTTTTCGATTTAACATAAGCATTATAATTGTATGCTTTAATTTAACTTTCCAAAGTTGTTTAAATAAGATAGAAAAATATTGTAAATTCTGTCGTTTTCTTTGGAAGGGGCCAAATGCGATTGTTATTTATTTACATTCTCCCGTTACTTTTCCACAGAGTAATCATTATTATATGAAGATAATCATGAAAAATGTTTATAAAGAAATGAAATTTGAAAATGTTTAATTATAAATATCAGTTGTTGTTCCAAAATCGGCAGTACAAACTTTCTGCTCAGCGAACGAAACACAATAAACGTATAAATTTTAAAAAAATGTATAGAAGAACTGAAAAAAATAATTAGAATGGCTTTTTTTTGTTGTACTTTTGTTATTTTATGAATATTTTATCTGCAGTAATTTTCTTTTGTTTTGAACTTTGCAAATTGCATTTTTCTGCCTTGGACGTTTCCGAAGTTAGTTGAGATTGTCATTTTAGGTAAGTTATAGTTTGGCTTGCTTTCAAACAGTATAAGTACACAAATTTATTAAATTAAATATGTAGGAATTTTCGTATCAACCCATTTTGTGTCAGCTGCTATTAGAAAAGTGTTCTAAGACCAATTATCGGATTAAAAATGGTCCTCCCCTTAACGAGACTTTATTAATATTATTTCTGTGCCGGTAATAAATTTTTTTGAAGCACTTTGGGTAACATCGAGAGAGAAAATTAGTTGGAGTTGGCTCGAATTTTACAGAAGAGGTTTCTGAGTGTTGGCAGCTGAACCCAGAAGAAAGGATGAGAATGCTTCCCAATGGTAAAAGCAATCGGGATGTTAAACAATCTAAAATCCCTGGAGAAATTTATCATCATGTATGTGACTCACATTACGAATAGAAAATGGTTTTTCTTTGTTTTACTTACAAAAGTTGCTATAATTATTGCATTCGCACTCTTTGTCTCTTTTTAAAGTAAATTTAATAATAATTGGAATATATATATGATTATGTATATAATACACTGAATGCACATTTTTGATCATAGAATGTATTATATATCAATTAGCTTTATTTCCTGCCTTTCTTTCTCCCTGGTAATGAATATTGTTGCATATTTGTGGATTGTACATGTTTAGTATTTAAAAAGAAAGAAATAATTTAAGGATATCCCCTTTTTATGGAAATTTTCGAGAGAAAACTTTTATGGAAAAAGAATTTGAAATTTTAATTCCAGGCAATAAACATTCAATCTAATGAATAATTCATAATTTCTTTTCGGGCAGAATTTTCATTTCGGGATCAAAATCAACTCTAATTCATTGTTTTTTTGAATTTTTGTAAGGAGAAAAATTTAAACGAAAATATTCAGACAAAACGAATACATTTATCTTAAAAAATTTGTTGTTAGATGCGAGCTTTTCTACTTCGTCACCAAGTGAGTCTTCCTCGCATGCCTATCATCATGCTTTTTTTCCCAAAGCTCCTACTAATGTTTACGTTTAAAAGTTTTCAAAGACAAACAAAATATCCGGCGTGTGAGGATTTTCCTTTCAGTCACAACACTTTCGCAGGTTATTTTATCTCTCCAGGAAACCGCCTTGGTGCGATCACCGTGCTTCCGAGCGGTTCTGCTGTTTTTTCCGGAACTGGAGAACGAATTTTCCGACATCCAAACAATTTTTTTTCCGGCGAGCTTCAGTCGGCCGAAAAATGATTTCGGTTTGAAGAAAAAAAAGCCACCGAAAAATTTAGATCTCACGTCGTAGCGCGATAAAAAATCATTCGGAAAACAAATTGCAAGAAATCGCAAGGCTATCTCGAAAAACTGCAAAATGTTGGGAAAGATTTATGTTGCCGTCTTTTGCGCTTAAATATCAGTAAGCTGCTCGGGAGCCTTCTCTCGGTTAACGTTGCAGTTGGCGGTTTCTGGAAAGCCTGCTGTTTTCTTTGTTTAGAAAACCAACCCGAAAATATTTCACAGGGGAGAGAGACACATTAAAAATCGCTGTCGTTTATTAATGCGTTCCTGGGGAAAGTTTATACTGAGAAACAAATGATTATGAAGTAAGCCGCTGCGGTTTTCTTGTTTTGAGTGAAGAATAAACCTTAAAGGGTTCAACAATTCCCCACCTTGAGTTGATTAACATTTAGGAATCCCTTTTAGAAAAAAATCCATAAAAATCGGAGAAAGGCTTCAACCGCGGCCAGAAAATTCATTAAAAGCACTGCGGTATTCAATATATCATTTTCTTCCAAATGATAGATTTGGAAAAAAAGTTGCGATATTCAAAGTATCTGTACATTTATAAATTTTATAACAAAGTTATCCTTTATTATCTCGACTTGGATATGGATTAGTCGAACGGCATTTAACATGGAACCGATTTCCAATAAGAAAAAAATATTTTCTCTTCTTTTCTGTATACATTTAACACCGTATGATTGTAATTAATCGTTGAAAAGAAAATTCCACTTAATTAATTAACGTTTCTGATTTTCAGCATATATTTTTATTTGAAGTTCACCCATCAAATTTTTTAGGAAGGTTTGTCAGTTTTTTCTTTAATATTCTCTTTTGGATAACCTTAAATCTGATAATGTTTACGTATCCCATTTTTAATCTGCTTGAAAGATAAAAACAATATAGAGTAGAATTCGATTTCGACTAATAAAAAGACATCGTATGCGTTACTCTTGTATTCTTTCACAGTACATATATATTTAGCAAAAATCATAACCGGATCGGTTGATCTCCCGTGCGTGTTAGATGCCCAAAGCATACGAGAGAATCCGGGGTGAATTAAGTTTTCCTTTATGGCCCAATTGGGCAAAAATTTTGTTTTGAACGCTCCATTGAATGGTTATTCTGGTTAATTCGTTTCTTAGCGGAAAGTGATACGCCAAGTTTAAGGTCTCACGAAGCTTTTCCGATCTGATTTTCCGATGAAAATACCTCGGAATTAAGATAAAATTAATTTTCGCAGGAAAACATGTGAGGCCTCGCAAAAGTTGGGGGAAAAAAACCTAACCTTATATTTTGTTTTTTCTTGACGGGGGTCTCGGCTGAAATTCAAGCCGGAAAAATTTTGCGAGGCAGGAAAATTGGAAAAACTCGAAACTTAAAGGGTGAGCCCCGAAATTCGAAAATGGGATAAATGTTGAGCCGATAGGTGAGAAATAAGGGAATAAGAGAGCGAACCGAATGTTTATGGAGTGGAAAATACCTAAGCCGAAGTTCGCAATAAATTTCTGCCCCTGACAGGTTAACGTACCTTTTTTTATGTTATTAGTGAAATTCGGTCGATCCACACATCCTTTATTATTTTCTACTAATAAAACCTGAAGTTTTCCAAAAATTCTTTTTTATTATTCGATAAACATAAACTTTCGTTTACTCTAAATCTTAGCTTATACGGATTTAAAACTTTTAACTAATATAAAAAAAATCAAAGGCGTTAAAATGAACATTTGGAAATACCAATTTTTTATTTTAGTTTTCAATAATATTATTTATTCAATTTTTGCAGCAAAAAGTTAATCGAAAAATAAAGAATCGGTTGATAGAGAAGAAAAATATTTCTTGTCACCGGAATGATTCCCGCTTTTTTCGTCTTCTTCCTGTGACAAAATTTTATGTTTATCAAAAATATATTTATCTGCATAAAAAATTTCCTCAGAAAAATCAATTTTAAATTTCATGAATTTCAAGGATCTTCAGTATAAACGGTAAAGAATATTGATATATTTTCTATGATAATCGTGGGTTTTAGAAAAAAAATTGTGAATTGCATGAAGAGTAAATTTTGTTCCTTCTTTTTGTAGATTCCTTGATCGAAGCCAAAAAGTGTGCAAGAAATTTACTTTGAATTTTTTTCATAAAGCTGAGGATTTATTTATTTGTACTTATTAAATCCGGAACTACTTGTTTTCCAATAAAATTTTATCCCATTCCCGTTGCATTCTTCACATTCCTGCCGGAATTCCTCAATAATTTGCCGCCTGCCTTGAGGAAATTTTTCCTTTAAGTTATGTTTCCCACCGTTTCTCTACGGAAAATCACCGTTCCTGAGTTAATTAGTTTTCTTTGATGAACTCCGCCAGCATTAAGAATCGACTGCATACTTAGGAAGCCCACACTCAACTATCGTGCCTCAGGAACGGGAAAAAGTCATAAAATAAGATTAATACAAGCAGAGTTTCAACTACCTATTGCTTCCATATTGACTTAGACATTCTTAAAGATGTATCCCCGTTAATCGTGGCAGCAGCCGCATCTCTATGTAATCGGAATAAGAATGCGGAATGCAAAAAAAGTTAACGTCACATACACAAAAATTAATTACAATCCATTTTTTCCTTCGTTATGTTTATCATAATAATGTAAAAAATACGTAACTAATTCCTCTTTTCAAATATTTTTAAAAACTAAAAAGTTTCCAGAGTGTTGTCCTAAATAAAATTTTTAAAATAAATTTTCCCACGCTTAAACGCGAAACATAAAATGTAGCATATTTTTAAAGCTAATTAAAGAGAGAAAAGGAAAATAAAAATTGTTTTTCCATTTTTTTTTCTTTCATAAAACGGCATAATATAATTTAAACCTCACATCATATTTTACTATGTAAATTTGGACTGAATATGTTTTGTTTTAACATTTTCTTACCTTATGCCGCGAACCTCAGATTATTCTGTAAATTTAATGGAACAAAAGTTGGGCACTGGACAAACCTTCTTATCCGGAATTAGAGTCGTTGAATATGCATGTCATGAAAAAGATAATTTCTCGTAACCCTTGCCGCGATCTTCCAATTGTTATTCACCTAAGTCTTTAACGAATTCTGCTTTAGAGAGATTCCAATTGCTCTTTCGCCGTGTTGATGAGAGTTCGGATTGCTGACGAAATTACCTCGGAGGTTGCCCTCGAGAAATGAAAAGAAAAATTTGGTTGTCTAAATTGGAACTTCAATTTGATTTAATCTTGTCCCGCAGCCGTTAAAATTGGCAAGAAAGATGCTCTTCCTGACATACAAGGCAAACGACGCATAAGAATGATATTCGCATATTCTTAAATCAGCGTGTGCTCTTTGTCAGCATCGCGGTTTTAGTTCACAGGTCTCGACTAACCCTTAGGGAAGATGAGGAAGTGAAGAAAAAGGAAAGACGCACAAGAAACTTTCAATAAATTAACCAACAGAGACAAGAGGAAACTGGAACAGCATATATTTTTGGGAAATGTACAAAAAAGAACGGCTGGAAGAACGGTGGAAAGTATTATTTTTAGTATAAAGCAGAAATATTAATTTTTTGTTAAAAAAAAAAGGGGAAAAATCTTTTTGAGAAATGCAACAAATTTCTTCAACAACGATTCTGCAGGGAAGCTGCAGACTCATGCAAAAGAGCCACACAGCAGCACGGAAGCGCTACGATCTGAATTCCTCTTGGCCGAGAATTATTTTACGATGACTGGTATCGCATGCTGCGCAAGGGCAGGTACAGATTGGCTTCGGACGAAAGAGAGTAAGAAGAGTTTTACACTCTGACATGCGAACCCATTCATCGTGGCATCTCCCTCTATACACGTATTTGGATACTCATCATCCATCTAGTTAATCTTCTTTATTCGTTTTCGTGGCTTGAGATTCTGCCAAAGGATTCCCGCGCCTTTTCCGGGCCTTTCCAGTCTGACATTAGCACCGAGATCAATAATAATTTTCCCTTAAAACCGTCCCGAGCACTCGTCACTTACTTTTTCCTTTAGTTTCGACGATTTCTTAAGATTCCATAATCGAGGGTTCCTCTTCCGTTTCCGCATCTCGGTCCGCGCAATTTTTACAACCCGTGCCCGAATCCTTCCCAATTTCGAAACTGACTTTGGGCGAGATTTTTGATTTCCTGATACGATGTCGGAGAACGGGACGTCGAGAAGGGGCCGCAGCGGGCGCAAATAGTCAAATAATCGTGCAGTTATCATAAAGGACCCGCCGATGCATATAAGAATCCGGTTTTTTAAGTTTAAATTGGAAATTCGTGTCGAAGCTCTTAATCGACGTCAATTCGATTTCTTAAATTCGGTTACAACGACGGACCGTTGAAGTGCGTAGGGAAACTGCGGAAAACTGAAGATTCGCAGCAGAACCTCTGCCCGCGGAAACGCGAAAACTTCTGCCAAAAGCCGAATCGCGTCGAGATACCGCGGAAACTGTTTAATTTCGGTATTGTTCGAGAATTTTCCCGAAGACGCTTCCGTCATTTTCGAACCGCATTTTGCCCCTTGAAAAACGGAAATTCCGTAAATCGATGACTTTCCAACTTGACGAAAAGATTCAAGTTATTTGATTCACGATATTCCAGATAAAACTCCTTGGCAGAGGCGATAAATAACGACCGAAGTTGAGCTTCCGAGGGTAAGCGCGGGGAAAGTTTCCGTGAAAATTATCTGAAACTTCCGACATCCATTAACCCGTAAAACGGTACCAAAACTATAACGCGACAATGGGTTTAAACTCCGAACTTGAAACTGCTTGACTTCGGCCGATTAATACACGTTAACAGTTATGAACTTGAACCTTTCGGGTTTAACCGTCAGAAAAACGTTTTGTTGGTCAACTGCCTCCGTCGGTCATGTCGTCGCTGCAACAGAGCAGCGAGAACCTTCGGCGAACGCCCAAAACATTTGTTTTCCTTCGCTCCTTTCCTCTTGCTGGAAAATTATACATTAAGTGAAAACGTTAACGTTTAATATGGTCTTTGCGGCATCAGAACGACAGATTGCACCGTTTGAAGAACGCCCCCACTCGCTCGTTCGAAAGGTATTCGGGGATTGTTCGACTAACAAAATCTTTGGTTTCCCACTTTAAAAAAATATTCAACCTGTTGAAAATGAAGTTTATGAACTGCAGCAAATTGCGATTCGTCAAACGATTGGACCTTGCGTACGGTACATGCGGAAACTCTTGTTCTAATTGCAGTGCGACTGAATCCTTTGAACCTTTTCTTCGATTGTCCGAAGAAATGAGAGAAAATCCGAAAATGTGACGAAAAATCGACATTTTTAATTAAATATCTTTTCCGCTGCTGGAGATACTGGAAAAATTTCCTTTTAACACAAAAGTTTTCAAGTTTTACTTCCTTTAAAAAAAAAGTAAAAAAGAAAGGGAAACTCCGGAAAAATTTTCTTTAAAACCAATATTTAAGTAGGAAAACAGTGAAGAAAGCGCTTTAACCATCACGTCAGGCCCCTATCTGGTTAATTTGAAGAATTTGCCCCTTTCCGGATAAATTAACAGAAAACGTCAATATTTTCTTTCAGATACTCTAATGGGGATTGTTTGGGTGCAAAAACAAAGCCAATACCTCGTTGCAGCTAAGAAATAGGGATAAATCCCAGATAATTTCCTTTTTCGAGAAAAAAACAATTCCTTCGCCTTTTTAACAAGCCTTAACCTTCGCCTTTTATCCTTATACTAAGGATAAAACTTAAAGGTTCGTAGCAAATGTTCGCGTTACGAAGCAAAGATATTTCTACAATGTTATGGCTCGAGGTGAGCTGAAAAACTGATGAGATAGTCTGGTCTGTCAGTTTAACCTTGCTGATTTAGATTTAGTTACTAGAAGCAAGAAAAGCGTCAAAATGCTTTTGACCTCACCAATAAAATGGCCCCTGAAAAATTGCTTTTGTACGAATTTCAGAGGCAAATAAATAAAAAAATTTCATCATAGGGCTCATTTTATTATTCCGTTCTCATATGCAAAACTAGAAGACGGATAAAAAAATGTTCGTGTTTTGAATATACACTGATGGTCATCATTAAATTGATTCTAATTCTAAAGTCTGTTTCGATTAACATGAAGGCAAAAGTGTCACACATTCAGTATGCAAAATTGTTTATTATTCAATATGATTTTAATATCCAAAATCGTATGAGATCAATTTAATCAAATTCCACAATTCTTTTAAAGTACAAATTTGAAACGCTGTTGAAGTTTTTTACATAATATATCCTTAAAAAAGACTTGAAACTTATACGTAGTGCAATAAGTTCCAATTGTAACGTGCAATTCGGAGCGATGAAATGAAAATCACGTAATAACTCAAGTTATGAAAATAAATTATTATTTAAGCTGAGATGTTTTCCCAACTGGATTTTATCTGTGAATATTGCAGACAGAAAGTTACTTATTCGCAGTTTAGTTTTTATTGGATGTCACAGAGCTGTATAGGAAGTAAATTTTATGTAATAATATAAATTTGTAAATAACATTTAATTTTTAACAATAAATTTATACATGAGAATCGCAAATTCTCATGTTTGTATATAATATATTTGTTTTTATAATATTTATAAGTTTTACCGGAAGAACGTGATGCTCAAACAATTATAAGCAGTTCACAAAAGGCTTTAATAGTGTCAATTAAAAAGATCTTATTTCAAATACATGCTACTTTCTTTATGTGACTCACTGAAATTACTTATATCCATTAAGAGAGCTAACTTTACGAAAAACGAAGCAGATAATATTACATTGAAGTAATTTTGATATTTATATCAGTTACCATATTCAATACAGTAACCGGATTCAAACCTGACAGCTTATGTTTTTATAGTATTTCGTGAATCTTGATCAGTTTTATGTGATGAAACTTTCCATTTTCTTCTCGCATTTCTTTTTTCGGAAAATTTCCTGGGGTATTATTAATAAAGAAGTTCCTTTGCCGATCAACTTTTTTCTGTTCCCATTCCTTTGACCCTCCCTCAAAGGGCAGTTTGATAATTTCGCCGATACTATCTACCCGCTTTTCCAAAATCCTTCTCTTCTATTCCCGCGGTACTCGATGATGATATTCAGGATTCCAAATTAAATTATTATCATTATTATTATTATTATCTTCTTTTTCTCTGGAGTTTTCTTTGAGTATATTTTCATTCGTTAACCACTTGCTAAAAGCATAAATTTTTTGAAAGAACAAAAACTTCTGGTAGAGTGGTACGTTATAAACTTTCTGTTTTAATTGCCTGCTGATGCAATTATTTTCTCCCATTATCATATTTTCAGTGGCGTTGCCAGTACTTATTTACACAACATTTGTTATAAGGAGTTTCATTGAAATTCCCGATGCTATTGACGAGACTGTTTTGAAAATAAAACCATCCATGTTCTTCCCCATCATCTTTGTTACGACTTTTCAAACAGCATCTGACCAATTTCATTATTTTAAACTGACTAAATCACTTTTCCTTAAGTTTTGAATTATAAATATTTCAGGTTGTTTTTCTTTGCAAGAAAACAGGAACAAGAATATAATTTCCTTATTATTTTGATGTTTTGAATCGTCAAAAGCATGTTGAGCGGCAACGTAACTTTTAGTGGAAAGAAAAAAATAAAAAACAAGAAAGTGTATTTTTCTGGATAATTAATTCCAGAGTTTTAAAAAATGCTTTCTTCACTAAATTCAAAAGAAGATCCTTATGAAATCCAAGTTATGAGCATTTTTTTCCTTACACAAGGACTTACCTACTTTCCATCACATTCATGTTAAATTTTTTATCATTCTCTTTCTTCCCCCTTCTTCCATGTACCTTTTTATTTAAAACTTTCTTTTAATAAAGGAAAATTTAATTTCTTATTATATTAATCTCACGTGTTCTTAAAATGTAAATAAGTTAGTTGATAATATCAAGGAATGTGTGTCTTATCTTATTCCAGATGATAAGTTTTATAAAGATAAGGCTTATGTTGGTAGCTTAAACGGGGGGAGACCATTTCAGTTAGCATAATAGGTAGAAAAATCGGATAATGGAGATCCGAAAAGAAATCCTTTTCTTTTTTACAAAAATGATCATTCTTCTTTGCATATTAAGAAAGAACCAACTCAGGAGGCAGCAATCAATAGCAAGTAAGAAATAAATTTGTTTGAATTTAGCAACGCACGTATCCGAACGAATGGACAAAGTTGTTTTACGATGCATTTTTTCGTAAGTGAATTATAACAGTGGAATTTTTCTTTCAGAAATACATTCAGTATATTCCTTGCCTTGTGCATTTTTCTCTCCATTTATTTTAATCGATCTGGCATCTTCCAGAACGCTACAGTTTTATTCGTTTTACTAGTCCCTACATTCTGTAAATGTATACATTTAGCATTTGGTAATACAAGACACTCGAGTTTCAATAGTCACTGAATGAGTAACTTCTCTCTAAACCTAATCTGCCAGAGTTGAGACTACCAGTGAAAATTTTAATCTGTCTTTTGATCCATTTTACCTACAGCTAGGTCTGAGACAATTTGCGATTTTTAGTTTTAGCGGAAAGATTTGCCGGATTTTAACCTAAATAATCAATTTCAGGTTTGCATTTATTAATTCATTCGACATTACAGATTTTTTTTTAGAATGTGCACGAAGATGCGATTTGAATAATTTTAAACAATTTTTAATTAAAACGTAAATAAATAATGATAAGATATACAAGACATACGAGGTTATTACTAAGATGAAGAGGATTTTCAACAGCAGAAAACTTCAGACAGGTGAAAGCTGCAGGAGATTTCAGCAGAATAACTTCGACTAAATAAAGGCAGGAAAAACATGGAAAACGGAAGCTTCTCTCCACGAGGTCTTACCTTTCATTTGAGAAACTTGCGGATTTCGCCGTCGTAAATAATAAATAATTTTATTATTTTGGATCCGTCAATTTTCCATGATCTTTTATCCATGTTCAAGGAATACGGTAATTTGGCAGTTCATGCGGTTTTTCAACTAAGAAGAAATTTTAAGATACTTGGCATGTGCATAAACATGATTCCTAAAGCTTATTCATTTTAGTAAACGTTGCATGACGGATGTTTTTCCCAAAGAAGATGCTTTCAAAAGTTTACAAAGAGTAAATTTTTTAGAGGACGAACAAAACAATTAAATAAACCACGGTGATCGCAAACCTGTTTCTTTATCATTTACTATTAAAATTCATATTAAAATATTTTTGTCAAATATGAACGCAATCATATTGCTGGATTTTCAAAAATCACGCGTACACGAATAAATTTTCAAAAATCACGGTCATACGCCGAATGCATAACTTTTCATATGACTTATTGATTTAATGGATACGTTCTTCGAACGTAAATACTCTAAATAACAAAAATAATAATATCAATTATGGTTTATAAAATAATAGCCTGAAAATCATTTACATCAAAAACAATAAGGAAAAAATCTTGAGAAAGAATAAGTTAGGGATAAAAAGCTAATCCGATTTTATTTATTCCACAAGGGCAAATATGAATAGCCATTCCAAATTTTTAGCATTGTAAGTTAAATTCATATATAATATATGATAGAAATTGTATTCCTTTTAGATATTTTTATTGCTTTAAGCAACTTAATTTTTAAAAATGCCAACACTTCTGTTAAACCGGAAGTCAGATTCTTCCATCGTTAAAAGGGCAGAAATATGACGATGACATGTTTTTTGGAAGGGATAAGTCGGGTCAGGGGTTGAAATAATGTCCGCGACTTTTAGAATGTTCGGCCGGCGAGAATAAAATTATCTTCATTCATCGCTGACTATTAGTAAAATTTATTGTTTGTTCCGAATGAAAAATATGAAGATCCTTATGAGCTAACATCGTGGACCGGGCTCGGATCGCGGCTACATGTAATTAAAACAATCCGATCATGAAATCTTTCATACTCCTCTGCACAAGAAATTATCCTTCTCCCTCTCGGTCGGGACCAATGTAAAGAAACGAGAGAATATCTCTGACGAGAACTGCGGACGCTCCTCGCCCGAAAAACTTGTCAGCAGTGCAACAAATTTCAGGAATTTCCTCCTTTCCAAATAAATATTCACTCCCTTTTCAGAAATAAAGGAAAGGAAATTTCTGATGCATGGAACATTTAAGAAACAAAGAGAAAAAACAAATTTAAAATATATACAGCATCTCATTTCCTTTAATCTTTTATTGTTATCATTGTTATCTTCCACCGCGGCTCTGTTATTTCGGAAAATCGCTCCTGATGAAAGTCCATTTCGAGGGTTCCATGCAGAAATAAAAAAAAAGCGCATCTTTCCCCTATTCTCTCCTGCAGGCTTTAAGAAAGACGAGATGATGCACAGAAAATTAAAAATAAAAGTCATTGTTTCGATTACTATATTTGCTCTTTTAAAAATTTTAACACAAAGATTTCAAAGAGAAGAAATTTCTGGATTAAAATGTAAACATCATTTCACATTGTATGGAATTAAATTCGATAGCCAAAAGCGTTAAGTTCCTGTAGCAGAACAAATTCGCTATAATTATAAGGCAAAATTGCTTTTCACGGGGAATGTGCACGGAGGATAAAAATAAAACCAGACTTTAACATGTTGCTTCAGCAATCGCTTCTGGCCCGCCCAGTATTGTCTCGCAGTTTGCGCTCTCGCTTTGTGGATGCCATCTCGGTCGACTACTGCCGGCTGAACTATTCAAACTGCAGGAACTCTGTTAGATTTTTGAGGAGATCTCGGAAAAACATTCCGAGCGTCGTCAACGTGTCACCTTCATTCGTCACCTCGTGATGGATTTTCCCAGCGAGTTTCCCGGCGGGAGCCTTGTGCGTGTGATCTTCGTTCAAGACAAAGTTCGGCATAAATAATCGATGAGGAAATGCAGAATTTTGCTCCCCGAACCAGAAAACCGAAACCGGCGACGGGAATCGCTCCTGGGGGAGGCTCAAGATTAAAAAACCCGCAAAATTCTTTTAGAGCCACTTTTTTGCCCATTATCAACTTCCCTTTTAACATGATACGAGGCGAAAAATTCTTTAATCCGGGAAAAACCGCAATTTTTGAAAGAAAATGATTCACCTACACTGGAGTATAAAGTTTCAAACGGAAAAGGAGAAAAAATCTATATTAATATTTGGGAGAAAAAAAGGATAAAGCGAGTGCTTATATCAAAACACATTTTCCAAATGCAAACATTCCCTGAAAATCTTCATGATTTTTTCCAGGCGAGTAGTAAGGATTATTAATTTTTCACCAGAACGAAGGTAGGAGTTGACATGAAATTAGTTGTTTCGTGTAAATTGAGCTGAATCAAAAATTCAATTTAGATTTTCCCGGGTTCCCCGGTTTCAAATATTTAAAGTGAAATTATTTTTCTTTCTGTTAGTTTTTCATTCGACCTGGCAAATTTAAAAATATATCGGAAAGCACTGAAAATTCCCCAAAAACTTTGAATATCACCCACCATATGTAAACTAAATTTGCCGTAATGCCATACGCGAGACCCACCCGAAGTATCCAAACCTAAATTCAGTTAACGTCTAAATTAAAAATCGGATGTCATAATTTCAGGTAGGAGGAAAGGAAAATTTCACTATGCACATCGGTGGGAAACTGAAGAGTGCCGCCTCCAAAATGAAGATTAATCATTAAAGAAGCTTAAAATTTTGAAGTTTTAAATTTCGATGATCGATAGGAAAAAAGAAAAACCCGTAAATGTCATTTAGAGAAAATGGATAAGGATAATTACATCGAAAACCTACTCGTAAGGCTCATTTACAAGGTGCGATTGGAAACGAACTAGTCTCGTGAAATAAAGTTGACGTTTTCTGTATCCCTGAAGAATCGGTGTTAACTAAACCAAAATCAGATCATCTTCCTTTGATGCACCTTCGAAAGGAGATAATTCAATATTAAACTTAATTTATTATCATCGGAAACGATTGATAAAGAGATAAAAATTTTTTGGTTAATCTATTAATTAGTCAAAAATATTGACGTTTTCAATGTTTAAAAATTAAATACAAACTTAATCACACAGCTTTTACCTCCAATCTTAAATTTGCAAATTTTCGTGACGGTTTTTGTTTCTATTTTATACGAAGAGCTCTTACGAAGTATTTTTCCAAAGCTCGCGTACGGTTCAGAAATAACATTTTATACCTCACTCATAAATTATCTGAAGTACGACCAAGAAAACATATCAGGTTAGCAATTTAGTTTTTGTCTTTGCCGAAGAAATAGATCCTGTTAAAATTTTCCGAAAACAGAGGTAAATGAATTCCGGTTATAAAGGAAACAAACTTCGACTCAAACAATTTTCAGTGAACGAAATCGTTTTGAGCAATGAAACTGTTTTTTAACAATTTTATGCATAGAATTTGCATGTGAGAATAAAGAATATCCTAACCTATAATTACATCTAAGTAGACGCCTAAAGTTAATTTTATACTTCTAACATTAATTGTTTTTACTAAAGCTTTATTTACACAGCCATCGGAAATCCCTTTAATGATTTCAAGAATAAAATGTATAAAACAAGATAAATTTATTTTAATCTCATTGTTGAAAATTTTGTTGCAGTTTTAAAACATGCAAACGAACCTTATTTTCGGCAATAATTTTATTTATTGAAAAAATAAAAATAATTTAGGAAATAATTAATTGTTAAGAGATTTAAAGAAAATTGATTACAGAACAATAAACTTATCCGACGCACATGCAGAGGAAGTCGATGCTGTAACGTATGATATGGCGGTTCAATACATCCGTGCACAGATATAGAGGTAAAGTAGTCAGGTTTTCGGAAAATTTTTTTGCAGCCTGATTAAAGCAAAACTCGGAATTAACAGAAATTCCTGAAGGAAAAAGGGAAAAATTCGAAATTCCAGAATTTTTTGCCGGACGAAAGCTCCTCGCTTTTTACGATATCGCTGCATTTCGGTTTCAGGAATTGAAGGAAAAGATTTATGGACCCGAGATTTTCTCTTTCCTTGTGAAATATTCATGGATTCATGTTGAGGTTGCCTTGTTATGGTCAGTTTCAATTTTCAAGGCTTGAACCGCGCTTCGGCGGTCTCTCAAACTGATTTTCCTTTTTTCTTTTTCAACTTTCCAGCGGGAACGTTAGTTCGACAAGCGTGAGCAACGAAAACACCGGCAACCGGGATACAGGTACGAAAATTCCCATCGCTGCTCGAAAGACGCACCCCTCTTCTTGCTGACACCGACTTTACCCGTGAACGTGAAAAAAAGAATAAATAACTTTAACTCTGTCTTCATAAAAACGTTTCGGAGGCTGAAAAACTTTTTTAGCGGCACTGAAGGAAGATTTAGAGCTAATTTCCGAATCTTGGAAAAATTTACGTGAAAATAATACAAATTTTCAAAATTTAATTATTTAAAAAATTTATTATAGTGAAATGTGTTCCGTTCGACATGTTCGGTGATGTTTACGATAACGAACAATTTTTATACATCAGGAATTGCTACATTCTTGCATACAAAAACGAAAGTTTTATAAAAATTCTCCCTTATGCAGATGAATTGTTAAAACGAAATATTTTATAATTAAAATATTTGAACCTGGCAGGCTTGAATGATATTTAATGTCACACCCTGCCTGCGGTTGATGCGCCAACTTTTGTCTTCTGTGGCGACGGTAAGAAAAATATGATAAATTTCCTTTTGATTTTTCTAACAATAAATTAAATATAATTTTCCAAATATTATTTTGAAAAACTTCCTTTTTTTCTTCTTTTAATTGTAGGAGAAAATTTTTTCAGACTCCCGATATTGAATTATTACATTGCCGCGGAAGTGAATGGTAAAATTCTTCATTTCCGAACTTTTGAAATTGCGCATCTCGATTTTATATATTTTCATCCGTGTTTTTCCACCAAAACGGAATTCTTTGTCAGCTTTTTCCATTCATTTTATAACGTTTATTTCAAATTTTCATTCGTCATACAACGGTGGCCGGAGCATTTTGTTTCAAGTTATTTGTATTTAATCCATAAATTTTTTTTTTTCGTTTAATTTATCATTCAACCGACGAAGTCGAAAAAAAAATCGAACTTTTATTTTTTGTCATGTAAAGTTGGAGAAAATCAACGAATACATGGATAAAACCAATGAACAACAGAGTTCTGGTACTTTTGATTCATCATAAATTTAAAAAAAAAAATTGCCCAATCGGAAGAAATATACATTTAAAATCGGGAAGGGTATTTTTCATGTTTTGATGGGGGGAAAAAAAGAATGCTTTTCCGTACAAGAAATGAATATTGTGTTTCCTCGGATTCAATGTAGTCAAAATAGGCGGGGAAAACATTCGGGGTGGAATTGCCTCTTTATAAAAAAACATTACATACATTTCAGCAATCATCGCGTATAACGCTGTTATTTGGCGAGGCAGACAGCACCTTTTTTTCTCCACTGTGATTCGGCTTTTTCCGATCCGGCTAATCTAAAAGTGGAGAAATCCAACTTTGATCGAAGCTCGTCGAGTGTTGAAAGCTGCTTCGTCGACAAAAAGGATGAAGGAAAAGGAAACTTTTAAAGGAAAAAGCCTTTTCGCATCAGGAAAATTTTCTTTTTCTTTTCCTTGCCTCGGTTTTCGAATAAACATTGTTTAAATTTGCCAGGATGAAAATTTTCGACCTTTTGAGATCCCCGGGAAAATCAATGTTAAATAATAATCTGATGATCTTATTTTTCTTCCTGCTTTGGACCTCAGTTACAAAATGATTTATAAAAAAAAAGATTCGAAAGATTTTTTTCATTTTTATTCCAATTTTCACGTACTACGCCTTGAAAGCAATTGCATATATAAGTTTTAACTATAAAAAAAAGTTAAGTTAAATTATAATTTATTAAAAAAATTTTTTTAATAATACTAAAATTATATTTTAAATTTAAAATTCATTACCGTATATTTTTGTTATTTATCAGATTAAGTTCTTTTTTATAAACTTTTTTGTGCCCATATCTTAAATCGAGGTTAATTATCTTTAAAATGTGTTCTTGAATAAGGTTCAAAATCGAAAATTTAAAACTATGGTGCTTGATGCAAATGTTTCGCTCAACGCTCAAAAGTCAAAGGGAAGAATGTATTTTTAACTGAACTGAATGAACCTGCGATGTTCGTAATGTGACATAAAAAAGGCAAATTTTCCTTATTCGCTTGCAAGGAAATGAAGAAAGATATGAAACAAAGAAAAACTATTTTGTGTGCTCCTCTGCCAAAGACGCCACTCTCTGGAACAGTCCTAATGCTGTGCATTAGTAATATTAGTAAATTTGATATAAAAAAATAATCACTAGTTGATAACTAATCAACAGATGCAAAGTGACCTCACAAAAAAAATTGTAAATGATATGAACGAAAATGTTGCTTGTTCATTAAAATTTATTTGTAAACTTTATTACTAGAATTAATTTGCACGGAATAAGTTGAAAGACCGAAGCCAGTTTTGAGTATTCAAAGATGTCTTTATGTAAAAGTTATAGGGCCGAAGTTTTAAGTCATAAACTTCTTAATTTAGTCCATTAAAAAAAATTAAGGATATTTATCGGAAAGTTAAGGTTAAATAAAATGGTAACTTCCATCAACAGTGGGAAAATTCGCAATCAAAATAATTAATGGCCAAGTTATGTTATGAATATGTAATTTTTTTTCTTAATATCACAATGAAAATGCTGCATGGCGATCGATCACATCTACTAGTTGCCCTTTATACTTTACGTATATTGGGTATAAAATTTTTCTTATTCGCCAATTACTTACATAGTAAAAAAATTTTACATTTCAAGAATAACAATATTATTCATTTTTTTATTAAGTGAATTAAAACGCATATTTTTCATTTTTAATTGTCAAAGCAATGATTTTATAATAGCTCTTTGGTCAAAATCCATGTTGAACAGTTCTCGCGGCCAATATTTATAATAAAAGAATCTGGTATTGAAAATTATTATATATAAAATATTGCTCTTGCAATTAAATATGGTCCACATAATTCTATAATAAAAGTACTGATCATTATTTACCAAAAAAACTTTTTCACTCCATCTCAAATGAATGATTCAAGACTCCTCATTTAGTTTTCAGACATTTTAACGAAAATTTATGCAATAATTAAATGAGATTTCGACAAAATTTATAGTTTATAGTTTTACATATGTAATTTACAATGAAGCACTTCCAAAATTATCCATTTTCGCAAAATTTCATTATCATAAAAAAATTATTTAAAAAAATTATAAAATTTCATTTGAAGCTAATATGTTTTCTTAAAGCATAATTATAAATTTTATTTTATTATGATTTTTTCTTTTGCATTCACTTCTATATATAGACAGATAAATAAAAGTTCGTTCCGTAAGACAAATAGATAATAAAAAGTATTTTTTCCTAATAATTCTAATTTTTATAGATACAATAAAAGGGGGGGGGTAAATAAAAAAAAGTTAGAATTTTTATTTATGAGTGCTTTGGAAATAAAAAAAGGCAGTTATGAAATTATATTATCAAATATAAAATTATATAAATCAAAGCATTGAGCGCCATCTCTTTCAAGACGCTCTGGTGCAGTGAACCTTTATTAAAGATCATATTAAAATAATTTCGTTTCAATTGTGAAGGTTCATAATTTAATGATAAAGTGAGCCGAACCCACATATGCGGAAGCTACTGAAATTAACCATGTTTTATGTCGAATTTCCTTTGGGAAACGCAAATAGATGAAGAAATAAAAGGTAACCAATGTATTTTGAAAGCTTTCTCAATTCTAACTTCTATGAATCTGACAATTTTCCTTCCTTTTTAAGCCGAGGGCTTTGTCGCAAGGCAAATTTTTTATATTTACATAATTTATATATAATATTTTTTATATTTATGAAGAATTGTTTACACTTCATTAAATCGTATACCAAACGGATAAATATAAAACGACTTTTGATCCTCAGAACGAGCCGACAGGTCACTCAAAATTATTTTGCCAATTAATATGGCAATAATAACAGAATAAATTTAACATTTTTTTAAGCTGTTCGCGGAGTGCCATTATCCACTTCAAGTTAATGCCGAAATTCATATACCGTTTAATTTAACATTTCGATATACTTAACAAAAACAAAAAGCAATTTTTTGTTAAAATAATTTTTTTTTTCATTGATAAGATTCAAAATCCTGGAATACCTTTACTCGAAAAAATGTGATTAAAAAAACTTTCAGATAAGAAATATAAGCTATTTAAATAATCATTGTCGATATGTTAAAAGATTTAAGTTAAAAAAAAAATCCATTTTCCATAAAAAAAAAAAGGAATTTTAAAAATTTAAAGGCAAAGATTTTTTACAAGCTTGTAAACTGGACCAGGTTAGGCTATTTGTTTTCATTCAAGCCTCATTGGCCCCGGAAAAACCTTTTTCAAAATTAAATATCCATCTTTCTTAATGAAAATAAAACAAGTTCGAACATTTCAGAAAGTTTCACCTTTGTTTCTTTTTTACCTTTTCAACTGATTTAAATTTCGAACTGTCTTAGGAGTTTTTGTTAAAATATTAAAGATATGCCAAGCGTTTTCATGGAATAAAGGTCTTCTTGTAAGTAAGCTTGGAACCCGATATTCAATCGCCACAACGCTGACATATCCAGCTGGATAACAAATATTTTAGAGTTTCATTCCTCCGGGATAACTGTTAATTCTGGAAAAAAAAATAAATTTGTTTCCCCGCTAAAAAAGCGCTTAGCTCCAGGGCTAAAAATTCTCGAATCGCACCGGATTGCATACTATTCGCGTCTTTTCTCTTCGCATTTTATTAAGAGGTCGAAAAATTCAGCGTCGGCGTCGTAGTTGCCTCATTCCGAACATCCCTTGTTCGAAATGCACTCTCAGGGCAGAAGTTTTTTTTGAAAAGAGCCGCTGTTGTTGAATCCGCAAGCGGCTGGAGTTTTCAGATGCGTCAGATTAGGTTAAATTTTCCCACTGCCTGGAATCGCTTCATAATGAAGTTGTTCAAACGAATACCTCTGCCGCAGTTGTCAGGTGCCGCCAAGTTATTCCTGTCGAGGAATACATTTTAATATTCATTCTGGCGACATGAAATAGTGCACTTCCCTGGAAAATCTACGTTTCGCCGCGTGATTTTACCTTTATTAGTAATAATGGACTTTCGTTTACACTTTATCCCATTTATCCTCTCAAGGATGCTTAATCCAATTAAGGGCGATGCCCTATCCAATGATAATTTCATAAAGAAATAAATTTACATTTGGAGCTTTGATTCAAACTTTTCGAGGATTAACAGAGTAAATGTTATATAATGCGCCTGCTAGATATGTTAATGCCGGCCTGGATATAAACCAGCGGGGAATCACTCACACTGTCGTTATTGAATCGTTCGAATTAAGAGCCCAATTAATGTAGTGAAAATTAAAACGGAACGGAAAAAACTGGGTGCGCTTACCTAACCTAACATGAAAGTAAATCGTACAGGAATTCCTTAAAACAACCAACATTGAGAAATTTTTTTCGAAGTTAAAATTTTAATTGTCACACGTCATTCTCAAAAGAGAATTGTAGAACAAGAAATTTAACATCCATTAAAACTACGTGTAATATTCGGCAATGAATTTTAAGTAATGTATAAATAGCTCATAAATATGAGAAAAAAAAAATTGCATATTCCTTTTAGCTAAGTTATAAATCGATTTAATAAGCACTTTATATCTAGCCTAAATATGTTAAATGTCTTTTGCACATATATTTTTTGATCATTCGTATGTGGTTTGAAACAGGTTTCAAGAAGAAAATCGATTTTGTTGAAAACTCGGTTCTGCTTTCAAAATGTTTTTAAGACAAATAATTTATTCAGGAGTTAGGTTTTCAAGTAAGGAAAAGATTATTATTTACGATTCTATTTCGGAACGGCCTAGGATTTCAAAACTAGAAATTAACACTGGGGAATTGTTTTGCTTCCTCCGGATTTAAAACCTAAAAGTTTAATAATTTCTGTTAATATCCAGTCAATGTTCGCTTCGCTTGCACACAATGAAAAACTAAAGATCGAAGTGTTTTATGGTTAGCTGAATATGATTAAGATCGGATAATTTTTCCGGATCTAAACCCTGAAAAGGATGACAAAAGATTTGCTTAAGTAGTCTTTAACAAAAAATGGGTCAAAATGAATTTTCGAAAAAAAATGTTTTAATTCAGTATTAAATACATGGATAAACTTTAAATCTTCTTAAACATGAGATTATATGCTTATACCGGTGAAATCTAAAAAGTATAAACCTTTTATCAAAAGATTTTCGTCTTCTCGAGATTTTTATTCATTTTTATTTAAAAATAGCTTCAGCAAAGTTTGTTAGCAATTGTCTCTAATTAGCCGAAATCCGAATAAAACTGCCAATCACGCTTTAATTTTTATCTCAGTAACATTATAAAACTGAAAAATGTTTCCAAAAAAATTTTCTCGTTCTTGGCTCTAAATCTAAAACTTTTGCATAAAAGCTTTTGCATAAGCTTTTGCATAACGTAGAAGCTTGCATAACCTTAACCATAATGGTTTACACTCCGGTTTGAAGGAAAATAGAGTTCAAAAGACTAAATAGATAAAGAGGAAATCTGTCCAAAGTTCATCATCATCATTTTCACTTCCAATTTCATCTCACGTCCTTGGAACTTTATATCTTATAATGGATATATTAATGTAAGAGCCAGAAGAAAGAGCTATCCAGAAAAAAATTTCCACGGCATTACATCACTATATTAAATTATTGTAGTTATGAAATTTGATTACAAAGTTAGTGGTGTCTTCGTTAAATAAAAAATAATTCATTATGTTATATATATTGTTTCTGGTCTTCAAAAACAATTATTAAAAATTTACATATCTTTTTTATATGGATTTAATTAAATGATATGTCAGTAATTAACCAAGCTTTATGACTAGCGAAAATTTGTTAAGTCTTTTAATTGATATCGGACTATCCGTTTAACATTGCAAATCATTTCGTTAAGATACCCATCGCAGGTGAAACAAAGTTAAGGAAAAGGTTAAATCGAACTTGCTCTAAGGAAACATGTCTCTGTCGGAAACATTTCAAAACGGAACCCGGATAAAAATTGTACATTACGCATCAAGAAACCAGAAGAAATGAAGTATGTTAAAGAAGATGGCAAATTGAACTTAAAAATTCAAGAAACGGAAAATTCGTAATTTGAAATCAGCATCCCAGAGGAGGCTGTTCATTCGAAAATGAAATTGCCGAGGAGTCTGGATGTTCCCTATAACCCGGCTGAATTTTTCACCGTAGCAAAATTCAAAGGCAGCGCAAGAAATTTTTGCTTTCTCATCCACTGAAACCTTTCCAGTTATGAATCTCGATTGATTTCAAATGGGAAACCTGCTTTTTGGGCTTCCAATGCGTCCTGCCTCGGAAATACCGGAGCGGCAGGAAACCGGAGACGGATGTGACCGCTGCAGCAACGAACTTCGTCAGAATCCAACATATTTCTCTTTTCCGCACCAATCTTGACCGCAACCGAACCCTTCCGAACATCCGCCTTGTTACCTGAAGCATTTGACCAATTAATCTTTGACGGTAACCAATTTCGGCGGATGGGCCACCTGCTGTTTAACTCGATTTCCGAAAGCAAAAACTCGTATTTCCAACAAAATCCGGTGATAATGCCGCGAAATTTATGGGCCTCCTCTAACTGCCCAGGAAAAGTCTCGAGAGGCACGAAACCCGCCATAAATCTTGTCTGTTATAAAGTTTATTGATAGCACGGACTGTTCGCGAAAGGCAGCACCATGAAGATGTGAACGACGAGGCACGGGTTGTTTAGCATCGGACGCGTGCTGCAGCATCGCGGAAAATTCTGTCCTAATCCGTGAAAGAGTTTAAACGAATGGAGCCACCTTAAAATTCAGCAGCGATGGAAAGCGTTTGCAGTACGTGCAACGTTTAGCTAATGACTGAAAGACGACAGAGTTCTAAGCAAAAGCGATGTCACACTTAGCACTTAAATTATAAGGAAGTAATTTAAGCACGTTTATTATAATATAAGCTTTTTTTTTTAATAAATTCGGAAAACTAACCTTCTTCCTGTGTGACGCTGTTCTGCGGCGAAATAGTCAGTTTTTGGTTTTAATCCGGCGCCGGAAAATTCGCATCTGAAAATATTCTCTGTTGCTGTATAATCAAGCGAATCACTTAACTGTGAATGCGCGAAATTGCGTTAAGGATTAATGCAAGCAAAATTATGATAAGTGTTAAAGTGAACTACTCTTCCGTAGAATGTGGCTGTTCAAGGAAGAAAAAAAATATCTTTGAGCAAAATATGAAAAATAAATTTTTTGGAATTTATTTCACATTTGACACTCTGTCTGGAAATAAAATTATTTTTTAATTTGTTAAAAGGGAAAATGTTTACTTTTTGAAATGTAATTTTAAAAAAATAATTTTATAAAAATGTACATGTTCTTTAACGAAAAAAAACCATCCGCTAGAACAAGATTTATATAAATTGAAACTGCACTGCGGCATTACAATTAAAAATAAAAGCATTACCTGTCCCGTATTTATGGCATTCCGTTACATTAAAATCAGAATTAAATATCGGGGTAAATACAGTATTTTGTTAAGAGTTAATCCACTCCTAAAAATCGCTCCTTTTTTCGCTTTTCACATTCTGTATGGAAAATGAAGAGCATAAAATATTTTTAGGCTTCACTGGACATCATCCGATTTTGCTTACAACGAAAAACGAGTGTTAACAAAGTATTTTTCAATCTCAGATTGATTTTTTCGAAGTTCGACGAATGAATAAATAATCCACCGAAGGAGAATATTGAAATAATTCCGGCGAAATCTGAGAAAATATTGAAAATTACAACTAGTGACGTATTGGTGCAATTAGAATATTCTCAACATCATGTTTAATTCAATTTCACTTACATAAATGTATCTGCTCCTTACACACTGAAGTAGTTTTATGATATTTTATATGAAAACTATTAAAAATTAATCCATTTCCAAACTACATGCGAATTTTATAAATTTTATATACTCGTATACATATTATAACTAAAATTAGATATTTTTTTATCTGTGTGACGGTGCCATACGAAATAACTTCTTGCGGATACAAAAATATCTCACGGACAAAGTTTTTGTTATTTTTTGGCTGCTTAAGTAGAATATATATTATCCCTTAATAATATAGTTATATTAAATTTTTAAAATTACATGAATGAAGGCATCTGTTCGTTGTTCAAATCAAACTTTACCCTGATGACACCCAGAGAATAATCTTTGGGATATGATGTCGGGAAAGAATATAAATATTCTTCTTTATCAAATGGAAGTTAGAATAACATCTTGACAGGTCGAAACAAAGACTATTACGCGTTTAAAGAACATTATTTATATACCGATAATAAATTTTAAAGTAAAGAATTGATACTAAATTTCACATTCTATATTCCACAGCATCGCGATATTATCATGCAAATTAAATCTCTTTGTAAGCCATCAAGTTTTCTGTATAAATGAATTCCTTTCGCCAGAAGAAGAAATATTATCTTAAAATTATACTTTCGGGCCAAGCTCTGCCCTTCCCGGTTTTTTCCTCATTTGCGAATTGTCGATCGGAAAAGAGCAAACTTGGTCGAACTTCTTTAACTTTTTACGATTCTGAGATTTTGAAAGGAAACGAGAAACGAAATCCGGATGGGAAGT
The DNA here is from genome assembly GCA_028565995.1 of Ricinus marginatus. NCBI lineage: Eukaryota > Metazoa > Arthropoda > Insecta > Psocodea > Ricinidae > Ricinus > Ricinus marginatus. Next base: position 28,031 of record JAOWBB010013566.1, read on the forward strand.
TGGTCGACCGATGGAACAAAGAAACGGAGTCTATGGTGTAGAAATGTCGGATAACCGCAGTGCAGGATGGCATATTCCAAATGAATCCATGAGAGCTTTTGAATATTCATGTCGTCATATTACGAATGGCTGATACACATAGCATTCCTCCCCTTTTTCCCGCTTCGACAACCTTCTTGAGGATCTTTCTCATTTTTCAAATTATACCCTTCTAGGGGTTCAAACTCTCTCGCCATCTTTTTAAACTAAATACTCAGAAGTATTTACAACCGAAGAACCGTGTAAATTTCAATTTTCCCATGCAAATTTTTACATGTGCTTCCAAACGTTTCCCGTTTTATTTTTATTTAAACTTTTTCATTATAAACGGCAAAACTTCCAATGCCTTCAGAAAGAGTTTTTTCGTTATATTGAATCTTTCCTCTCTCATAAAAAACTTCTAACGAAATCGGGTCATTGAAATTCCTCATGTTTAATAATACAAAAAATATTAAGATAAAGAAGATTACGTATATGTATAAACTATCTGCTATATATAAATTCATTAAATAACTTCGGTCATTAAAATACTCGATCCGTTTGTAACATCTCAAAAATTATATTCGTTTTAAAAATTAAAAAAATCAAACATGAATAAGTCATCCATTATGCCTCGAATATAAAATATAAAAATATTTATAAATATTGATCAAGAAGTTTTAATATATTGATTGCGAAACGCAAACTTAATAACGAAAATTTCTTTTCTGCTTTAAATGTTCACGTTATCATTTAAATATATATTTTCTTAATTGTATACGACAGTAACTATGAACGGAAAAATTTGAATAATAAAATAATAGTAAAATCCTAATTTTTTTCTATATTTTCAACACTGAAAAGTTTTCAAGCCTGGCATTTGGATTTACAGACTTAATCCTTCGAATGGAACCGTTACTAAAGAATGTAAATTCGACCACTAGGATATTTTAAAAACCATTTTTAGAGGAATTCATCATATATCAATATCCTTGTACTTTTATGTATATAATACTCTAAAAATTGTTTCCGGACAACAGGTACCGCAATATGCTTCAGTCCATTTACAACACACCGCACGACACCAAATTCACTGGAAAATAAATAATATATTCGTTCATTCTGGGACAAATTTCTCGGCTGGAATACCCTGGAACGCCTCGTCTTCCTTCCAGCGGAGAATCAATTTTTCCGCCAAAATAGAGAATCAAAAGGAAGATTCAGAAATGAATGATTTAGAATTTTATTAATTTAAATGAAAGTTAATTTTTCCTACAGAAAAAGTGGCATTGCAAAAGTCTTTTCAAATGAACTCCGAGATGGAGATAAAAAAAATTCGAAAATTTGAAATTTTGAAAGGTAAATGAGAAAGAGGCGCTGGAAAGATCAAAATAACATTTTATTAGATGAATTGCCGGGATTGCAGACCGTAACAACCTCTTCCAGACGCAAATAATTTGAACCTATTCGAAGGGATCCGGAGGAATAAAGAAGAGCCATATATCGAAGGCAGTCTCATAGAAATGCGGAAATCTGAAATAATGAGGCGAGATGAAGAAAGGGAAACGGAAATGTCTCGACGAAGGGCTTTGGTTGCATAACATCATAGGGAAATTCAAAATGCCGTCGTCGACTCACGTCCATTAATGCCTGCAAATTGGAAGCCTTTGCTTTTTCATTAAGTGAACCAGTAAACAATAACAATCAAAGTTATGATTTAACATCTTAACCCATATTTTTAATGGGATGTAATTTTCGAACACAGGTTCCACTTCCGTCGTATTTATTCCTTTATAACGGTCGAAAGTTCGCACAATTTTGAGCGACTGATTACTCTCTGAAACATTCACCCGGATCCTGCACGGTCTTTTTAACCTCTTTATGTCCGTTAACGTCATTGATTTGTAATATCTTTTTATTTTTCAGTTTAATTTACCTAACAGGACATCATGACAATTTGCGCAACTAAGAAATAACATCGTTTGCAAACCAACGAAAATTCCCTAAAACTGTGAGGTACGCACATGAAAGATAGATGGGTCGTTTATAATAAATTAAAACAAATGCTGAAAATATTTACCGAATGCATGAAAACCATTTAAGCTTTTCCCTACTTAGGAATATTTCTAATAACAAAATCACAGAAATATTGACTGCATTCTTGCACAACCTCAATAGCATGCTCGATTGAACTGAATTTTTTCCCTTATTATTAAATTCCCTAAAGTGAACCAAAGAGCCCAGATTGTACACTATTGGACATCATATCCTCGCTTTCTCTGAGGAATTTTAGTAACATTGCAAAATTCACTTCGAAACAGGGTCGTTGTTGAAATTGTCCAAAAATTCAACTTAAAGATTGATTCTTTTCAGTATAAAGTGTTGGATGTTCAGAACAAAACATAAAACTGAACCTGAGATGGTGTGAAGAGACGCACGAAACCACGAAAGCTGACGAAACCTTTTCCCACTTCTGCTTTTAAAGTTAACTGATTGATGACAACCTAAATTTCAGCTTCTCGGGGAGAGAAAACTACTTCCCACCGGCAGGAATCAGTGCTGAAATATACTCATTTCAATGCATTCAACAAGTACAGTTACATATCATGAGATCGCATTAACATTCCCACGCTTTTCCTGTATGCAAATCAAATCTTATAAACATTCATCGTGCAAAGAAAATCGAATTCGTACCTCGGATGCTTTTTCTCTATACTGAAAGAAACTCCTGCTCATGTGGTACTTCAATAAATTCTGAAGGTTAAATAGTTTGAGGTAAGTTGAATGAAAATAAAACTGATATCTGACAAGGAATAATAGAAACTCTCGAAGAGAACATCGAGATCGATTGCAATTGTCAAATCTTAATATGAAGCAATCAGAGTGCACTTTTCACCTTCCAACCTATAATTTTCCCCACAGCAGACTGAAGCAATGATTTATTAATATCAAAAAATTTACACAAGTACTTGTTACAAAACGAGTACTAATGACAAAAAATTGCGAATAGTTTTTTACAATATCTTAGTTCATCGCAACCCTTATATTTCAATTTTAATGTTGTCCCTTATTAAAATTAATTTTTCACCTAAAATATTAAAAAATTAATGCCTGCAGAAAAATAAATCTGTTTTATGTTCTTCAACTAATTTACGTGGAAATTTCCAATTCTTTAACGTGATCCGAAATTATCACGATTCGCAGATTAGCAAATTTTTTGCCCGAGGCTTGCTACCATTTGCCGCTGATGGATTTTTCGTTGCGACAGGTCGGGCGACGGGGAAAAAAGATAAAGGAAGTTGCCTGCCCCCGAAATAAGTTCCAAATCATCGTCGGGGTAACATCCACGCGACCGACGTTGGTTACGTGCACCTTTATAAACGATGAAATGCTGTCGCTCGGTTCAAATCTTTTGCTGGTGAAAAATCGAGCTAGGGAGAACGTGGAAATTTTCAAGTTCCAGCATTTAAAAGCTTAAAGATAGAAGCAGAGTGCATTCAGATAAAAATGATGAAGGGGGACAATAAAAAAAACTCCGAGTTATAAATCGTGAAGCATGCAATTCCCTAGACCGAGGCTTTGCCCGTAATACATTTACCGTGCAAAAACTTTAAAATAAAATTATACTTTATGATAAAGCAGGAATGGAATCATATGCATTTAAAATGTACACAAATGATGTAAAAGAACAGATTAAATTATTTTTATTTTCTTTTTTAATCTCATACGGAAAAAATGGTTTACGGTCTCTATCATCGAAATAGAATTTTACTATAAAAATTATATATAATTTTTTAACAATCCGAACGAAATCTGTCACAGATTATATTTATTTTTTTCCAAGCTCAAAATATCGATATATTCTATATTTTTGAGTTATTTTTTTTTTCGGGAGGAGGGGAAGAGAATAAACAAAAACCGTACAATGAATTTAAAATATATTATTTCAAATTTGACAAAATAAAACTCGAATTAAAAATATATATATTTTTGATTATTTCAGTTTAGATTATTTGCCTTTAAAATGGTGGTGATTAAAAAAATATATTGCTCATTTGAAAAGCGATGATTTTGGAAACAGGAAAAACTGTATTTTATAGTCGTTGCTAATGACAGTATAGATTGGATAAGAAATAAATTTTATATTGTCTGTACAGAATAGTACAATTTGTAAAATTGCAGCATCATTTGCAGTAATTTCTTGTTCAAATGCTTAACTACTACTGGTTTTTATGGGCAGACAAAAGAAACCTATAATATGGATTAGGCATAAGTGAAAGAATGCTTTTAAAGAATGTCCGCCAGTCAAAAGTTTCTCATCCCGAATAATGGCAAAAAAAGTTTAAAGCAGAGATAACTTCTTAATATTTTAGAGAAAAATTTTTAATATACTACCCGCTAATTGTATTAAAATTAGATAAATGCGTATCGGCGTGCAAAAAAAAATTTTTTTTCAGCAATAAAAAGTTATGTAGAAGCGCAGAAATTTTGCATAAAACTTGCCGGAAACTTTAATACGTGGAAGGAGAATTTAAAATATTCATATTCTTTTAAAAGTTGGGGCAAAAATGTTGTAACGTCCTAAAATCCTTCCGAAAAAACAAAATTCCTGTTTTTTTCTCCGTTCGCTATTTCGTTGTCGGTGACTTTCCGTCTTAGATTGTAAAATTTCCGAAAATTCATGCCTCCCATACAGTTTTTATGCCGGGCCCATAATCGGGATAGATCAGTAGACATTTGTTGCGTGATCGTAAAAATCCCCATTTCCCACTTCTTTCTTTACTGTTATTTTTTTGTTTGTGAGGAAAAAACTTCCGCGATATTTCCCTAAATCGTTTCCCTTTTTCCAGCCCCGATGCCGATTGTTATTTGAGACGATCGTCGGATCTTTCGAGGGCTTCCTCGCTCCGAAAGTACGCGAGAACTCGACCCGAAGCGGAAAAACTGAAAAGCGACGCGGTTTTCCGCTTTTCCGACGGACAACCCTTTACGCAGAGAAAATTTGTGACTCGCTGGCAAAGCTTTAATAATTGTGTAAGCGACAACGGCTTTTGTTTTGCGCTGAAATTGTTTCTTTTCAAAATCCTTTTAATTTCTTGTAAAGCACTTGGAGGTACACACATGAGAGGCAATGATAATGGCAGACTGAACATTAAGGTTTCGATTTTTGTTAATGATGAAATTATTATCATTGTAAACTGAAGGCTTAGATGTAGGCAAGACGGATTACGGCCTCCTCTTTTTCCAAAAAAATTTAATATAAAAAGACAAAATTGTACTTCATCTTTCACTGCATTAATAAAAATGTAAATTTACCTTAATTATTCTAATCATTTTGGCCATTATCAAATTTTTAATATCAAAGGAAAATGTTATTTAATTTTTATATTAAAAAAATATTAAGTTGGAATATCTTATGAATGAAAACATATAAATGCTGAAACCGGTTTAAAAAAAGAAATTTTTACCAAGGGATTTTATTTTGGGATATTCAAAAGCTTTCATTCACAACCGTCGACAATCGAAAAATGTAAAATATTGAAGCTTTCAGTAAAAATTTCATCCTCATATGCTTGCGATATCACAATATCATAAAAATCAACATGTTAGTGTCAGTGCATTTGCTTTTATGATTATCAGCGAAGGGAAAGAAAGGTTAAGATTTTGTGCATTAAAGATTCTCACGTATGTCCATCACGAACAAGATATGTAACTAAAATGTGCAGTGCCAACGAAATTGCCCAAGCCCGTGAAAGGAAACCAATTTAACTGCAATAATGTATCGCGAGAAAGGCATTTCAGCCTTTTCCACGATTACTAATTCTCATTTTTGCCGCTACACAAAGATCTTCAGCAATTTGAATTCCGAAGCCAAAATTTGTGTCAAATCTAATTTATTTATTAAGCATTACGTAAAGTACCTTTGATATCGTTATGAGATATCAATTACATAATAAGTTAACAATGCATGTTCGAAACATCCAAGTTAGATTTTTCTCTTCGACTTGTTATAATTTAAAACTTAAAAATAACGACTGTTAAAAGAAGAAGACGCTAAAAGCGGAGAAAAATCTCACTTTTGATTCATAAAGTTGATTCGAATATTTCACTAAACAAAAAGAAATGAAAAAAGGAGTTTCAATTAAAAACTGATTGAGAAGACTGCGACGTTATCTTGCGTAAATAAAATTTCCAGTTGAAAAAATTTATATTTTATTGCGTATAAATACCAAAGAACTCCAACGTTCCAACATGTTACAAGAAATTTTAACTTTATAAATAAATTATCACTGGTAGAGGTACTTTTACTTAAAAATGGAGAATTAATTTTCATTCGAGTAGATATATAATGTGGAAGTGGTAAATCTTTAACTTTGTCTACAATTCATGATACCCTTTTTGTTTTTAATATTTTACAATTAGCGTTCAAATATATGATCGTTCTATCCATACATATAAAAATTTTCTTTATTAAATATTTCACAGTCCTTTTATTCAACTGACAAATCTATATTTTGAAATTACCTCAAAGAACCAACTCTCATAATGAATTTATAGCTCCAAATACTTTCATTTTATGTTTCAATTAAATATATTACGAACAATTTGCCGATCAGATATTAAGATTTAGATATAAATTTTATGTAAAATGATATTTATTTTTTTCTGTTGTGAGGTAAGAAAGCTGACCTGATTGTCAGCACACATAAATTGAATGTCGAAAATTGAATAGGAAAACAAAAATATTTAAGTAATTATAATATTTTTTGAATCAAAATCAAACTCAAATTTTAAATTTTGCAATTCAGCATCACAAACGACGAAGAAAAAGACTTCCCAGTTCCTGATTGTCCTGTAATTTGACGAAGATAAGGGGATTGCTGTGCCCAGAGGGTCAAATTCAAACATTTCCCGGGAAAATTGAAAATTCCCTTTGGGAGGATAAAATAAACTGTAATATTTTAGTTGCACATAATTATATTACATGCAATATCAACATTTAAAATTCGTAGCCCGAAGAACATCTCAATTTTCATCATTAAAAAATTTCTTTCATTTTAAGACATGCAATGATTCATATTTTGGAATTAAAACATTGGTTGTATGCATTCTTTAAATCTTTTTTAAAGTAGTATCAAATCAGTATCTTTAAAAGCATAAAATCAATTAACCTTTAGTGCACTGAAAACCTTTAAAAAAACTTTTATTTGGAGACAATAACACCGTAAAAATTCGCTTTTGATTAAATATTACATGACGAATAATTGAATGAATCCTACAACTCTTGTATATATATTACATACATATTTTTTTTCAAAACTTTGTAGAATTTTATATATTACCTAATAAGGTTTTAAACATGAATATATTTATTTTTTATGAAAATTTTAGACTAATATTTATTTGATACAGATCCAATATGAATCTCCCGTTGAGAAGCGAAAAAAGAAAAATGCTTTCATCCAAATATAATGATCTAGAATATATTTTTACGTTAGTGGTTTTCTAAAGAAAGGTTTCGCCGGAGTGAATGAAGCTGGTTCCGAATCGGAAAAAATATCTCTTATAATATATGCGCGAGTTCACTTAAAAAGAATCATGCTAAAGACATTTATAAATGACATTCAGTTTCAGTTTCCCCGGCATTTAAACTGTTAATAACCGGTTATTTAGATATAATTTCAGATTTTGAGCTTTTGTTCTGATGATGATGACTTTTTAAAAAGGACAGTCGTTAAATTCAACCCTGGTCAAAACCATTTGCTCCTGTTTCTTAAATAATCTCAATTTATTCTTGTCATGGCTGAAAACTCAACACCGAAATATTTTCCTTTCGTGCGAAATACCAGAAAAAGAAATTTATCTTAACGTTTACCTTTCCGTATAAATTTCTGCAGATTCTAATCTTTTCTCTTCATAAGAAACAAATAAGAAATTTCGCAATTCTTAGCGGAAACAAGAAGAAATAACTTGAATTTCCCTTTTGCATACAATAATCGTTAGTACCAATAACCATATCGACATTAACTTTATCAGTTATGACTCGTTAAGTCACAGTTCATTTCGCCTTAGACATTACTAAGTAAAAGAGTCATCGGTGATGTGACGCACAATACAGAAAAATCTAAAATGAAATCTTACGAATTCAAAAACTTTAATATAGTTTGATTTAATTCTTGAATGAGGCAGTGACCTGCAATATTTTAATGACCGAAAAGTTGCCTTACAAATCAACTGGATTTCGTGAACAAAAATCAGCACAAATTCTTCTGGAATGATCGACAGAGAGAGAATGCTGATAAGAAATGATTTTTACATTTTCGCAGCTTATACATGACGCAAAACTCTTTGATAAAGGTTCTTTTTTACGTGATAAATTTCGGGTCTAGTCCATATCATTATTGATTCTTTTTTTATAACAGTTTCCAATCGAAGAACGAATGAATTATCTCCAAATTTTCAGAAGTACATCATATTACAGTTTTATATTAGGTTTTCCACAGCCAATTAAACAGTCCCTTTTTTATGCCGCTACATTCAAAACGAATTTTTTTTATTGCCTCTCTTTTTTTTATTGGTGTCACAATTTTATTCTTTAAACTGTCTTTTTATTTTTTGAAATTTAAAACTCGCAGCGGATTTTACTCAGATTTAGAAAATATTCGGATAAAAAGCTAAATTCGAGTTCAGAATGCGGAGCGATGTTATGGAAATTAAAAAAAAATTTTGGACATCAAATAAAAAAATGAAAATCGATAACGTTAAATAATTCAAAATATTGACGTATTTTTGACAAAATAAGAAAACATTACTTATTATTTATGACATAAATTTGTGGAGAGGCGAACGATCGCAGAACACGAATAGACGCTATCAGAGAATCATTCAGAACGATGAAGATTCTCGAATTAGCAGCGGAAAGAATTTTATTATTTTAAAACAAAATTTTAGTATTTGAATAATAAAGCAACATGTATTCAATTCTCGATCATGAACAAATAAAGGACTCATCACCTACTGCGTTCGTTACGAATACGTATAAAAAGAGAAAAACATGTTCTATAACAAAATCCATAAAATCTAATTTCGAGCGAATGTTCATCCTGAACGGAATACATAAGTAATTTCGGAAACGAGCCTTAGTCGCTATGTTCCAGAAAACATCGCATCTATTGCGAATGCCACTCAAATTTTTCTCTTTCTCACTTCCAATTAACAATTTGGAAACTTCTCGAACGATAATTTTGTGAAAAAAATTGGGCCCCTGTCGGCTTTGGGCATAACTTCGACAGTTTTACAGCAGGACAACGAAAGCGTTTGCGACGTGGAAATGCATGAGGCGCGAACATCAACATTGGTCGATACAGTGTGGACGACGATTTCAATGAATGTGATTTGAAACGGGGTTCGACAAGCAAGTTCGGTTACCATCGCAGAGAACTTGCTGCTTTTCCCCGTTGCAAAATCACCGGTATAACTTTGTTCGGGGATTCACCGACTCAGATGTCGTTCGCATCGAGTATTATATTTCAGAAATACGTAAAAACGGCGGAAGCGGAAAATGGAAAGAAATCCGGTAAGAGAGTTTTATCAGTCGCGTTCCGATACGGTCATAATGGAAAGCCAGATATTTAACGGGGCGGCAATAACGCCACATAAAATCCCGCCGAATTCTTTGAATGTGACATGTCGGGGCGTCAGTCGGTATAAGTGCTGCCGTCACGTATTCGCCGTGATAAATCAGTTGCTTTGCATGCATCTCTACAATTTCTTCCACGTTCGAAACAAAAAAGGCAATTCAGTGGGTCTGCGGCTTGGACTGATTCACAAAATGAGGAGATATTGATGAAACGAAAGAAAGAAGCTGATATTTCCCTGACGCTAGTGAAAAAGGAATATTTCGCAGCGTACAGAGAGTCCGCCAAAATTTTCGAACTTTGCTTTTTTGCGCTAAACCTCACTTTCCAAGACGATTTACCTTCGCAAGAAATTGTCGCAGGTCTGAAAAATAAACCCGATTAAAGAAAAAAAATATTCTTTTTAGAATTTCCTTTGTAACCATGCTTTTCCCCAAACAAAGTCATAATGAATATTTCCTCCTTGTCATGCGACTTCCCATAATCCTGCGAGATAAATGTAATTATCTTACTGTAATTTTCCTTTTTGAATTTTAAATCAGATCCATGAGTTCAAGTGAAGTTAATACGTTTAATACGCTTATAAATTAGAATAAAAATTACTCCCCGAAATTGAGGATATTATTCGGATTTAATTTTCGCCTATATTCTTAACTTATATGTAAAACTTATTTCCGATAAAATTTTCTCAATAATTTTTGCGTTTAAAATTTAATTTAATTTTTCTTTAAATTTATTTTTCTCACCAGTTTATTTTTTTCAATCGGATTCGTCTTTTGTGAAATAATTGTATATTATTTTAAATTTCGAACACAATTATTTGAAAAATAATAAATAGTAAGAACAGCATATATATATTGTAAGATATATATATATATTGTTTAAAATATACAATGTGCTTATTTTAATTTATGACGCATATATCATATATCAAAATTAAGAAAAAAATTGGCACTTCCCATAAAAGTGTCTAATAAATTCTAAATCACAACCTAAGGTTTAAATAAATTGTTGACAGTGCAAATGATAAATTGTAAATAATTCTATAATTATATCAAACGGACATATGATCATACGAAGACATCATTAATCTTGCAGCATTCAATTAATCTTTTTTTAGCACCATCGTCGAAATTTGTCTTTATAGATCTTCGATTAATGATATTAGACAACGCCGATCGATATAAATAAAATTTATCATTTAAATCTTAATCCCATTTTATAACCGTTGAAGTTGTAAGAGCACTAACGTATTTACAGAGATCGTTTTCATTAAGAAAGAATTTTATGTTAAATGTGTACGTTTTTATGTTATGCGGCACATATATTTTATAGATTTTTCTTTTTATTTTCCCAAACTTCGGTAATGAATTTCAGATTCAAGAAACACTTCAATTTTAGTTACCTTCAAATGGATTTTCTACCGGATTGTGTGACTTATGGCTTTCAAATAATGTTCCACATTAACCGAATCATTAATCTTCACATAGGAATAACGTCAAAATTTTAAAAGCGATTACGAACGAATTACATCTGCATTCATCTCCCGGATAAATCACTTAACTTTACTAATTACTATAATGGCCAAAGAACGTAGAAAGAGCCAATTAATTATATTGGGTTTAACGTGAGGAACCGATTACCGCGAATATTGAGGTGGCGATTCTCGGTTCGGAGTTTAATCGATTTGCTTTTAATCATCTTATTCTATTGATAGACAAAGTAAATTTTCCGGCGCTCCTCGTCGCATTCCCTTTCGTCTTCCCAAAATCTGAATTTTGCCTTTTGGCCCGCAGAATTAGCGCCAGAACGTGGAAGCTTAATTCTAAACTTCGAACTTTAGTTAACCTTCAACGAACTGAAACCTAATCCTGGGACGGTTTCTGAGACGAACTCTTGAATTTTAAAAAGAAAAATTTCGAATTTCTCGCTCGTCAGCTTTTAATCGGCGAGGACATTACTTAAGATAGGTGGACATTTGGCGAAATTGAACTAACGTTTAGAACGATCGCGAAAAATCATTTCTTTTAGAAGGAAAATGACTACGAGGCATTCACGTTAGTCGATCTCGGAAAAAAGATCGTGCAGGCGAATCCCTTTGCCTGCATTAGGTGAAATTTTTAAATTGAACAGCAACCTGCAAAACGCATTTTGTCAAGTTTGTTAAGGTGGCAAACGCCAAAATCTTTAACATTCACCTTTCGAATAACAAATTTTTCCAGCTCCGCTCAATCGTTCCAACTGGTGGTAACTTAAACGTCTTCTTTCAAAGTGACAATTTCCTGCGGGAAACTTACTCCGGCACGAAACAGATTCAAATTAAATTTACGGCTCCCATTGTTTTATAAACCGGTCGAAATACAGCAAGGGAATTCAAACTTCCATTAACCGAGAATATGAAAATTCGAAATGAATGCGCATTTAGCTCGGAGTAATTACCGAATGCATTCGGAGGAAGTGTAACAGCTGAACTTGATTGTGTGAGAACGAAGTGGAGCCATCGAAAGGATAAGTTAAATCCTCGTTCGACCCCGATAAACTTCGCTCCCGAAGTATGGGAAAAATTTTAAGAGCGCGAAAGAAAATTCGAGACGACTAAAAAGTATCATTAGTAAAATTATCTTCAATCTAAATGGAAATGTCTTAATGAGGAATCTTCGGGCAGTATTAAATTTCTAGCCCATGGTTAGAATCTCATTATTACCCAATTCGAGCGGGGGGCTAAGCTTTATCTCGGCCCACGGCGCACTCCGTAGACCCGTTCTCAATGGGAATTATCCGTAATCAAACTGATTTGCAGATTGTAATTTAATGACGTCATCAGCGTTCCATGCCCTTTTCCAGCCGCTAACTTTCTCCGATTACTTTCACGTCCGACGCTTGTCGGGGGGATAAAATGGGAATCTATACGAGAAACGCATCCAGTTACCTCTCGAAGACCTACTACTCGTATCCAGCCTGAAATGAAAAAGAAGAAACCTGTTTTTATTAGATTTTCAAAAGTAACTGAAGCAATCCGAAAAATTTTGGAATTAAAAGTTGAGAAGAAATAAGAATTCCGGTTCAATCTCCGGAAAATTTTTGTTTTTATTGTCAATTTTTATTACAAATAAAGAAAAAAAAACTTGGATTTGATAGCTTTGGAATAAGTAACCATTCCTTAGTTCTATTTAATAATAGATTGGAATATAAATTTAAAATAATATGATCGCTAGCAAAGATCCAAATTATGTTTCACATCTTCAGAACTGAAAGTAGACAGGCAATTTTGAAATGTGACGAAGACCATGCTTATTAGCTTCGAACTTATTTTATGGTGTTTATTAATATTTTTACATTATAAAAAGTAGAGAAAATTTCAAATTCAAGGAAATTATCCCCGTAAAAAACCTATTCAGGTATTTTTCCCAGTGGGACGAAAAAAACTTTGATAAAATCTGAATGAAGAACAGATTTCGAGAATGGGCAAACATCTTCTGCAAAATATTATTTTTTTTCTTTTTTTTTACTACTGGTCACAAGTCCATTTTTGAACTATAAAATCATTTCTGTTTAAAGTTTTGACAGCATAAAATAAATGAAATTTTGAAAAAAAAAAATCGCTCTTCATCAATGATTATGTCTTACCACTAAGGGAAAATTTTTGTTCAAGAAATGGTATTGTTGTAATGTCTAATTTAAAAACATTCAGTGGATCCAGGAAAAAAAGGACCGAAAATCCCGTTCAGAAGAACGTTTCATTCCGCCACCCAATTTCCGAAAAAAATTAGGAGAAGTAATGCAACAAGGAATAAAGGAACTGCGTATTTTGCAAAATTTTTGCTTTACTTTTGTAAAAAAAAAAAAAAAAAAAAAAAAAAAAAAAGCCCAGTTCTTTTTCTGTAATCACCGATAACAGAGGCACATCAGCCTCTGCAAATACTTTTTATATTTTTTTACTCCTCCTCACTCTGATTAAGCAGGCACGACAGCGGCAAAGATTCCCGCTGTCGAGCAAGAAATAAAAATGTTTCAGTTCAAACAAAATAAAATAATACTTTCAACTAAATACATATTTATAAAGAAATATTTCATTCGGGATCAGCAAACCATAGGCTTCGTGCTTCCACTCAACCGTAAAACCATTAAATTGCTAATTATAAAAATCCTTAAAAAAGAAACTTTTATAGCTATGGGATTATGGTTTTATTTTATTGAAATTTGTTCGGCACACTGGAATATGCAATTCATTTGAAACCCCGAATAACGCCGCGCGCTGAATCTTTTTAAATTTCCATCTCGCTTAAAATGAAATTAACGAGACCATAGGAAGCTTGGCGCATTTTTTCATAAATTTTTTATCTTCGCGACTGGATGCATTATAACATGTAAGGAATATTGAGTGGCCCTTGGAAGAGGCTCCATAATAAAGTTAGAATTTTGTTAGTAGATGAAAATTCAAGGAGTCGAATAATATTCTTCATAAATTTCATTTTGTTGTGTAAATTATATTGCAACTGCCAGGACATTTCTTTTCTTCGGCATTCTCTTCAATTTATTCTGTGTTAAATTATTTTTGAATATATATTTGGTGAGCTAGTAAATTTTTGAATGTATGAATTCAGCAATACTCGATTATAAACGCATTCGTTTATATTAATGCATGCAAATTAATGGTTTTAATACGTACTTCACACTCGTGCATACGATTTTGCCAGGTTTCCCTATAAATTCGTTCCATAAATCAGCAATTCAAGCAAAAGACGAACAGGTAAAAAAAGATCCAGGAAAATTGATATCAGCATTATTTCACATTGAAATTTTTAAAATGACTAAAAATATATATATATTGAGATTTTCAACAAAATAGTGATAATAAATAAAAACAATATACAAAATAGCAAGTATGACCGTCAATAAAAGAATGCATGAAGAGTCACATTTACGCTCTATGCACAAGCAAACTCATGCCATCAAACCGAAAGGGTTTTTTTGTTTGACTGATTCATTCTGGATAGATTGTAGAATGATTTATTCATAATTGATAAAATATTTAAAAAAAAAAACGATCTTGAAATTTTGAACCATGAAATTCAGTTGCATTTAATTATTTTTTTAAAATAAGTAATCCTTCTTTTACTTTGTAAAATGAATTTTTTTATTCGGAAAGCTTCCTAAAAAAAATCTGTGCAAAATTTAAGGATAAAATTTAACAAAATTTTCATTTTTCTCCCGCATACATAATGTATAGTTCAAGGAGTTTCAAATGTAAATAATGACGAAAGTTATAAAAAGTCCATGGCTCTACGTAAACTTTACGATTATCTACATATAACAAAGTATAATTCATTTTATTACTTCATCATGCTTCTTAGAAATTCTTTTTACTATTTTTCGAGATATAAAACGATATTCATATTTTCTTTTTTGTTATATTTTCCAGTTCTATCATTGGAAAAAAACCATTTCGTGATTTAAAAACAATCATTCACATAAAATGTTTCACCTTAAATTTTCTAGCTATCCTTTTTTAAAGCTGAAGAAAAACATTTGCTTTGACAAGTGTAAGAACGAACCGTCAACATTTTTATATTAATTGACTGTATAAAATGATTATACATAAAAGAAATATGGGTTAATATTTCTATTAAATTAATTGCAATTAATGAGCTTATTTTTATAGGCTTGTGCGCTTCTGCCTAATCAGCGTTAAGGATTTTACGGTGTGTTTGCAATGTAAGAAAAATTAAGGGGCTCAACATTCTTTACTTATATAAATTAGATTTTTTTGTGCTAATAACATTTTAAATCATAATCAAGATATTTTTTTAAACTGACATATCGAATAAAGAAATCCGTTTTAAAATAAATATTCCGATTAAAAGCTTATTCATCATCGCGTTACATACTGATGTAATGCGATGTTTTTCAAATAAAAAAATCTCTGATTACTAAATATTTCATGTTACATGTTACCTCGTAAAAATCACCTCCACTTCCAACAAGATTTCGTGAAACGAGGACTTTTCAGTTCATATGCATATAAATATATATATATATTGATATCGATCCACAAAATGAAATCGATATAACTTCGATGACAGCGATCCATTTCACCAAAAAATTTGCATTAAGGTTCGCAGTAGAAGAGAAAAAATTCCTCGTTGAAATTTATGGAAAAGAGAAAAAGTATGTTAAACAAAGATGTTGAATTACACGGAACGCCTTTTATTATGACGATATAAAAGGTTCTCCAAGTGGGATTCTTCACAACTGCAAACGTGCCCAAAGAAGATAAGCTTCTATAATACGAAGATGTAGGAAAATGGGATTGAAAAGTAAAAAATATTTCGATTGAAATGTCCGAAATTAATTTCTTTTTTCGATCTACAGTGTTAAAAGCCGCAGAGGCGAAAAAAATCGGGAAAGATGGAAAAGAAATATAGGAGAGGTTTTAATATACAACATTTAGTGGAAGTATTTCACGCATGTAAATTACAAACTTGTTGCCTATAGTTGCCAAATATAAAAATTTAATGTTTGAATATTTTATAGTGGCACAAAGCTGTGTTAGTTAAATTTCGATTGGACGTGCGGCGACAATAAAACAGGTTCCGAAAAATTTGGGAAGAATCTAATACAACTGACTTTTAAAGACAGTAGAAAAAATAAGATTCACCCAAAGGTAACAATTGTGCCATCCTATTAATCACTTGAAGACAACCATTAAATTGAAGAAACATTTACAAAATTCATGATTTTTTTGGAAAGAAAATAAAGAGAAGTGATCTGAAATGGTGCGGAAGTCAAGCATTTTCTGGAGAAGCAAACATGGAAAAAAATATTGACATTTCTGATGCCATGAATCCCATATAATTGCTTTCGGTGAATTGGTTCTTTTCACTTATTTAAAGCAATTCAATGGTCATTTGTCACTGATAATTTCATCAATCAAGTCTTGCTTTTGGACAAGAATTAATCGCGCAAAATTAATTTTAGTGTGAAGAAAATTTTATAAAAAGTCAAATCAAAACTGACTTTGAGCGAAAAAAAATTTTTATTTAAAAACCAATGTAATGGGTTTCTAATATAAATCTCAATGCATATATAAATATTTAATAAGTAAAAATTAAATTTTATTGTTATAATTTAAAAAATATATTTTTCTCACTGACACATCCCTCCCATAATCTTACACGCGCACGTATCAGTTGTATGAGCAGATGTAGTTATTGAGAAATGATTTTTTTTTATTGACAAGATTTCTAAAGATTTTCAAACGTGTTAAGCTGGAAAATCCTCGAAATTCTGCAATCGATAAAAAAGAACAGCCGCAGACTTCGTGGTAACCTCCAATAACTAAACTAAAGCTTTTTTCCATGGAATTGAAACAATGCCAAACATCCTGTCGTTTTTCCCAGGCAAATGGTCAAAACTGTATCAAAGGAAAGATTTGTGTTTTTGACAGACCTAAAGATTTATGAAAATTCTAAAAAAAATCATATTTTCCTGCTTCCGATATTCTGAATTCCAGTCGCCACTATAAGATCAAAGCACTGTAAAAACATTTTTAATTTCTGAGAGGAAGAATTAAATTATAACGATTTTAACTTTTGATTAAAGTGAACTTTTTAATTACTAATTGATGATAATGGGCCAATCACAAAGAACTATTCCTAAGACAATTTACATTCCCTTTACATATGCTAAAAATTGATTTTTTTTTTTAGCGTACAGCGCAATAAAGATTTAAATATTGCAAGAAAAGCAACAGAGATTGAAAGCGACGTGGCATGAAAAGCAAGAACTTAAAGCTCGACAAAAGAAGAAAATATTACATGAAGTTTTGCTTTGGAAAAGATGTAATAATATTTATGAATAATTTGTAAGTAAAGTTAATGAAGGTACCACTTTTAACATTTAGAACGTGAGCATTTATAAAATTTCACACAGCAATGTTCTGAACACATACTTTTCACACGTTTATTAATCTACTTTTTTAACTAAAAAGTTTTCGTGATATTAAATATGTTCAATGAAGAAGACTCCTGTGAATCACAGTACTGAAAAACAACTTTATAAGGGCCTTATTTCCGCCTAGAACATTGAAATTTTGGCAATACATCAGCTTAGATGTTAATCTGGATAATCCAGATTTATAATGAAATAATCTTTATAACTAAGCCCGAGTCAGTCACATCTTCAACTTCTTTCGGCATAATCATTCGCGTTAAAACAAATGCTTTTTAATTCAAGATTAATACATTCCTTTTCATCATGCTCACCCCAAATTAAATCCCGACCATTTACATTGATATTTATTAATAACGACTTTGTTGGAGTTCACCCTCACTAATTAAATAATTTTGCACGTAATTTAATTTGTATATTGTAAAATTGGTATCCGTTTGACAGTCTGTTCTTACAACAAGTTTAGTTACCTAAGATAAAATATCAAAAATATACTACATTAGAATAATTCCAATATTAATTTTTAAATATTAAAGCTAAAAGTAACTGAAATTAAAAAATATATAATTATTGTAACTGAAATGAATACAAAAAACTTTACTTTGGAAAATAATTTTTACTAGCTATAAATTTTTATGGCAAATAAAATAATAATAATTATTATTAAAACAGAAACTCATTTATTGCTGCATTTCTAAAATTCACAATTAAGAAAATAAATAAGTATTTTGAAATCATACATATTTGGCATCATACTTCAATTAGAACATTAATATTGCGCAAACACATAGGAGCAAGAGTAAACCGTTAAAAAATTTTTCTATATAATAAAAACGTTATCGCTAAAAATTTATATCATTTGTGCATCAACATTAACGTATATTGACTAAGTTTGCATAGACGAATCATACCTGAAAAAGTTTTAAAAAAAATTCACCAATTCTTATAAATGGCGATAAATGAATTAATGATATTTAGTGAAAATTCTTGTGTTTGAAACCTGACTCAACTCTCTTTTTAATATGAATTGTGATGCGTCTCTAAGAAAAAAAGAAAGTGCTGCCAAGAAAATTTTGAAATCATTTGGGATGGTTTTCTTATGACCAGTTACTTAAACATGAATTTTTGAAAACCTAATTTGATTGAAAAGATATATCATTAAAAAAAACTCACCTTTAAAATTAATTGTCATTTCGCGAATATTTGATACAACACGAATAATTTCTCTTTAATTAGACTTATTTTTCGTAATTTAACGTAAAATTAACAAAAAAGATTGCCAATCACAATATTAATAACGAAAAAAGTAAAAACATTTTTTAGATTTGTTTACAATTAGAAAAAAAAAAGTAAGTTTTCGGAAAATTACATTAGAATCGGCAAATTTTCTTCTGTCGTGAGAAGTTTTAAAGGAAAACCTTCGTAAAGAAAAGAAAAAATTCCGAATCGTGCGGTACTTGCAGAGGAACAATCGTTCGCGGAGCCGAGTGAGCACTGAAATTGTTCCATGCGATGATGCTGTGGACCGACGCAGAGTTTGCCGCTCGCCGACATCCCCCGAGTGTTCCACTCTTTCGGCAAGAAACTTTCGAGCCTTAAAAAATTTCTCAAAATCTGCAACAATTTTTTTTTAAGCTTTGAGAATATCCTTTCGACTGTATGCATGCAATTAAAGGAATTCCGAGACCCACGAACAGACCCATTAATGCAAACAATAAAGGTAGAACCTTTAAAATACCCACGTCCTCCTTCGTCAATAACTTCGTACAACTTTCAGAAAGAATATCTGAAAATTAAAAGTTATGCTTAAAAAAATTTGATCTTACTAATGATAACATTCATCCTCGATTTGAACTGGAGACTATAATACTTGATGGAGCACCAAATGGATGCCTTCCGCAATTACAAAATATTAAATCAGATATATGTACATGAGTCATGTATGCAATGAAAAATTAAATTATCTTGATGATTAATATTAATTAACTTAAAAAAGCAAATTAAAATGCAAATCGATTTAAGAAACCATTATTGTTATCTCGTTTCTAAGTGTTGTACTCTTGAACTCATTTATACGAAGCTTCACATCTTCTTTTTAAAGCCAAATTTTTCGTGCAAATCTGAAAAAAATGACAATTTTCCGTAACATACTTGGGTTTTCTGCTCTTTTCAAGGAATTTTTAAGGAAAAAACGGTATGTGCAATAAAAACAACTTTTGAAGTAATTTTCAATTTTTTGATCAACATTCGCATGTTATAATTACAATAATACCAGTTATTATATATATATATACATTTCTTTATGTAGGTGAAAGAAATAAAATAATGTGCATGACAATATAAATTAATAATTTTATAAGACTTATAACTTACTTTAATCCCATATTTAAGACCTGACATGACTTTTTAATATTTTACCTTATATCTTATAAAGACATACATCTAATTAAAAAAATTGGCATGCATTTATTTATGTTCTGATATTCTATAAACAACTTAAAAAGATATTTTCAACACATTATTGGATATAAAATAAATTATGTAACATATTATTAATAATATATAAAAAATAAGTATTGACAGAATAATTTTCGAATCAGTGTAAAATTTTTCAACCTGCTGATTAACAGTGTATACGATGGATTAAACAAATTAAGGAAAAATAATAACCATATATATTTTTATATACATAAATTACTACAATCTACATAACGAAATATTGCACTAAGTAGATTACTTTATATATATGTACAAATATAATGAAAATTTTTCACGCTTATTACTGATCAAATCAATGCAAACCCATTAAGATATATTTTTCAATCTTTAATTTTTTAATAAATGGCATACTTTTTTATTCGTAAATAGTTAATAAACTAATCGTATATATATATTACTTAATAAAATATTATTTAAAATAAGATAAATTTATGTACATTTAAAATTTTTTTCATTATACGGATTCTTTTATATTTGATTCAGTTTCCATTTCAACATCACATATAATTAAGAGAAATATTCTTGGAAATTTACAAAAATTAATTTTTTGTCATTCAGGTCACTTTGATTCATATATAAATAGAATTAAAAGCAAAAATATTAATATTTTCTAATCTTGGCTCATTCGAAGATACAGTTATGAACCTCTATAATAAAAAAGCAGGCAAATGAATTTTGTATTAGTAGCCGAATTCTGTAAATTGTCACGCTTATTTAAACAGTTAAAGAAACGATATTCCGAGAGATATATGAGGAAACATATAACTAGTGAATTGGGTGTGGGGAATTGTGCATCCTGGGGTAAATTTAATTCAAAATAAATATTTCAAAAGTGTTTTGGATTAAACGGGAGAGAGCTCCAACGAATTTGAATTCACTATGGGCAGAAGGAAAACTTTTAGCATAGGGTGAAGAGGCAAACGATTAAAAATCAGGAAATTCCAAACAGAAATTTAGTAAGGAGGGTAGGCAAAATATAGCGAAAACCAAAACCAAAATTTTAATGAATTATCCCAGAAATAAATAGTTTCCTTGCCCAAAGCGGTGCGAAACTTTTCCATGCCTCCCTTTACCACGCACTATATTCGACTTTATCATGAAATCAAAATCTTATGGCTTACTTTATAAATTAAATTTTAAAAAATATATTTGAAAAATTACAAAGCATAAAGCACATTCTGATCGACAAAAACAGAGTGGTTGAAATAGAAAATCTTTTGCATGGATTCGAATAGTGAATCATTTTTAAGGTCTCATTTTCGATATACAGATACGGCAAACGCAAAATTTCATTTCGATTAAGAATGATTAAAATGAAATGTGACATTTTAATTGAATTATAATAAATAATATATAAAGGATGAAATTCAAATTACGGTTAATTATATAGCATGACATTAACATATTCCCCAGGAAATACCGCGGTGTTTAGAGAATAGATAATCGCGGTTAATGCTAAGTAATCATCGGTTGAGAGTTATGAACCGAAGATTGTAATTAATTAAAGGTCGCAGGGCCATAAAGCAAAAGGAACATTGATTAGCTCAATATTAAGTAACTGGAACTGTATTAAATCAGAAAATAATACAGACTTCGATATGTAAAGCAGTTGTTTGGAAAAACAGCAAGCAAATACATGTTTCACAACCAGATATAAAATATGCACAGCATATTTACATATAGTAGTCCAGACTCTGTATTACGGATTTACATGCATCAAGGCATGTGTCTAATCTAAAAATATAAATGTATAGGACGATCAAAAATAAAATAATACTAGGTAAAAGGAAGTTCAAGGTGGGATTATAAGAATCCCCTTAAATGAATCACAGAAATAAAAAGAAATCACATAAAAGTTTTTATTTTAAAGAATGAAAATCTTAATAATTTTTACGTTTAGCAGTTAAATTTATTTATAAATGTATTTTTAATCACATCAAGTATTAGATTGAGTGTATGACAATGTAAATTGATTTTTAATTTTTCAAAATAGATTAATTTGTTTAATGTACATTTGTAATATAAAACTTCTTTTTAAAAATATTCTTTTTAATAAAGATAATTTTGTTTAGTTATCACTATATTTTAGTTCGATAATATTAACCTTTAAATTACAATCACTTTTCACTTTGAAGAAAAATTCATAAAAAATATTGTTAAGTGTAAACTTAATACAGTCATGTGCAATGTAATTGAAAATTTCATTATTTACTTTTTTTCCAGCCATCCAATAAATATCGCCGGTTTCTTGATAACATGCAATTATTTACATTTGTTTCTTGATAATATCCACAGATCATTTATGTCATTACAGAAATGGTAGCCAAAATAAACTTATATAAGGTTATTTCTTAAGTGAAATATTTCACTGAATAAAATAATGGCAGCCGAACCATTCGGTATTCAGAATGAGTGATGACAATTCAGCCGTCATTAGAAGAAAAATTTTAATTTTCATTAAATAAAAAATTATCGTTTAAGAACCTGATAATCCTGTAGCAATGACTCTCCCTTTTAAATACATATCTAAACTTCTCATTTAAAAAATTTTTTCTAAATAAGATTTTAATTATAAGTTTGCATTCTCTGCAGATCGCTCTTATTATGAAATCTTAGAAGTTTGTTCTTTTTGTTGCCTGTGATCTTACCATTTATCCAGTGGCATGGATCACAGAACAAAATGGTCAAAAACGTAGCAATTTTTTAATTAATATTTTTAATTTATTTGCTTAATAATTTAATTCGATTCATTTCAGTTCCCGATTGTTAAAGCTAAAAATAGTTTATATTTTAGATAAAAAAAAGAAGTTAAAAATAATTTTTGTTTTAAATTTCCTCTCCAACTTTTTTTATCATTCGCTTTTTTTACTATTTTACTTTGTCTCTTCGCATCAGAATCTTGGTCTCCGGAAGCACATTTTCAAAAAAATTCTGAAATGCGTTAAAAATCAGATACTCGGGACTCATTTGCAGAATTCATTATTGTTATTCATATGTACCACAAACTTAAGCAATAAAAAATTCAATTTTTATGTAAGATAAATAGATGATTAAACGAAAAAAATTTTCACTCAATCGCACCGATGAAAGACGATATCTCCAGTTTTGAGTGCAGGCCTTCGCTATCGGGACATATTGATGAGCTACACATAAAAAGTTGATTTTTTAATAATCCCTTACATAAAAATCGAAGTTTTTTTCGTGTTAGTGTCTAAGGTTTTGTGAATCTATACAGCAACAATTCTGATTTTATTATTGGTTTTATCTTGAAGATTTCGTTTTTCATGAATATCAAAATTTAATGCTAATATCAAAATATTGATATAAGGACATACTCACAATCGATATGAAATGATACATTGGCTAAATTATACCGTGAATATTTCTCATTTTTTGCTGCAAATTATAAGTCCCGTAAATATGAATCCTCATCTTTGCAAATATGCTTTACATATAAGAGTAAGAGAAAGAATAAGAGCGGTGGAAATAAATTTTTCATTGAAAAGCTTTAAAAGACAGAGTTAGAGAGCGGGGAAATTAAAATTCTCCACAAAGAATTAAGGAAAGAATTTATTTTGCCCTTAACGATGGCAAACATTTTACCGTCATCAACACAACAGCATTCTTTCTTTGTGTTTTCCATTTTGTAAAACAGGTCAAAAGTAGCGTCAGAACGATCTATTCTGCAAATTTTAATACCCGAAAGTTCTGGCTTTGACATAAACGGAAATAAGAAAAGAACTATTCGCTACTTTTAACTTACAGGCATTAAATATCGTGACCCCCGTCAGTTCAAATAATACAAAAATTATCTTAAAATCTTTTTCTGATATGATATACAATGGACAATTACCTTTCTTGGATATAGATTCCGAGATAGGTGCATGAATTGAATGTATTTATGTATTTCTTACAGATATATCAGTTTTGTTAAAAAGGCAGACTGAGTGCCGTTTGTATATCTCCCAATATAAATCGTTTGCTAAAAATCCAAATATATATTTTTTATTCTGAAATACATTCCTCAGCCAACTTTCAATTTTCAGTAACTTTCTTCATAAAGCGGTGATACATAATAAAGAAACAAGCATACACAAGATTGATTCTGAAAATGTTTTATGCGGTCCCTTGCCTTAATATACGATAGTGGCAAACGTGAAACAATATCATAATGATGAATTAAACAGCGAGCGTTCTTTTTAATGGAAGAGTCCCTAATATTTATATTTAACATTTTTGTGTATGATAAAAAATTTTTTAATTACAATTAATGCCTTCTAAACATTACTAACTTCAATTCACTAAATCCAAATTCATTAAAGAATTGCACAAATACTAATGATTCAAATTTTTTATTTGATTTCATAAAAATTATTGGAAAATCAATCAACGAAATTGACTATTATCATATCATATTTCTTTCATAAATAAAAAGAAATTTTTTTAAAATCAATTATTAAATTTATTGAACTAAGTATAAGAATTAAATATGGTGAAAAAACCAGTAGAATGAATAATTAATTGTTTTGATAAAATTATATTCAAATTTTTTTATCAAAACTATTAATTAGATTACAAAAAATAGTAGACAATATTAAAATAATATACAATTTATAACATAAACTAAAAAATATACAAAATATTATAGTGTATTGTAACTTCCTCCGAATATAAAAAAAAAAAGAGAATAATATGTATCTTTTAAATTATTTATATATTATAAATAAATTTAGAATATTACAGAATTATCTATATAGGATTTAAAACAGTATTTTTAATATTTTTTTCAAA
Organism: Ricinus marginatus; assembly: GCA_028565995.1. Classification (NCBI taxonomy): domain Eukaryota; kingdom Metazoa; phylum Arthropoda; class Insecta; order Psocodea; family Ricinidae; genus Ricinus; species Ricinus marginatus. The sequence continues at coordinate 52,927 of JAOWBB010013566.1, forward strand.
GTTAACATATCTCATCATAAATGTTCTTAGTTCAGTAAATTTTTCAACAAAATTGCAAACCTTAACTGAATTTTATTTATTCACTTTAATTAAATTTCGAGGTCCGTTTTCACACTAATTTATTTGATTTATAGCTGCAGCTTTGATTACTTTTACTTTTTGCTTTATGTAAAAATAAAACCTGAAGTTAGGGCTTCTTCCTGAAGACACTGCAAACAATTGGTTTACAAATCATGAATTTCTGTAATGTTAATATTATAAAAGAAACCAAAATTTACATCCAGAAACAGCAAATATTCACGGAAAAATTTAAAAAAGCATGGTACATATGATATTGACACTAGGAATTTGTGTAAAATTGTGATTTTTAAAAAGAAATAGTTATTGATTGTTTTTTGTATTATGTAATCAGTTAAGCATATTTTAGAAAGTAATACTAAAGCACTGATCATGGATTTAAATTAAGTATAATTAATATTAATGAAATTGGACACTCGATAAAAATGAAGAATAAAATGGAACAACGATAATTATTTCCTTTTATCAGTTTATATTAGAAAAATTGCCTGAGTTTATAATTTTTATACCTAATGAAGCATCGTCTTTCAGGTATGAATTCAAAGACCAAAACAGAATGAAAAAATAAAAATCGATTTTTTTTATAAGAAATAAGAAATATTAACAAAAATATGACAGGGTGAAAAATTTTTGGATATAATAATTACATTTCTGCGATGGAATTTATTTCATTTTACATCACTGACAATGTTTATTGATCAATTAAAATTGTATATAATCCAATTTTAATCGCCATGCTCACTTTAGTGATGAAGTTTCTCGAATTTTCTTTATAGAGTACTTCTCTTAATAGGAGACAACCAAGGCTTGGCAATTGTGCTGAAACAAAGAACATTTGAACTTTATTATGTTTACAAATATTTTCAAAGCAGAATAAAAAGAACTATTAATACAATTTATGTGAACATTTTTAACAACGAGATTGAAGTGAGTGAAAATAAACTCTTCTTTTCATTCAATTTCACATAGTCTGAGCATTATATGAAAATATTTGAGTTATTACTAAATAAAACATAATTTTACATTATTTTTTAAATAATTTTTATAGTAAGACGTGAAATTAAAAATTAACGCTATTTACCATTGTGTGTTAATTTAATTTTATTTTTTTTTAATGAAATTAGCTGTTCAAGCTATTTTCTTCATTTTAACTTTAACTTTTTTTTAAATGCATTACTACTAAAGTTTTTCCACTGAAATTTTGTGTTTAAAACGCGTCGAATTCACTTTCTTATACCGCGCCTTCATTTTGCATAATTTCTAAATAATTTCATTGTTTAATTTAATCATATATTTTATTATCTTTCTAATCTAGTCTAATAAAGAAATATTTTTCTCCTTTAAAAAAGAAACGGTTCCTAATTTGGACAGTTAATGAACTTTATCTTTCTTGACTTTTCTTGATAGTTATTTATGTAACTGATATTAGAAAAAGTTCTTTCTCGGTCCAAAAAAAAAAATATTCTCATAATTACGCTTTCTTTCATTTCTTTTTCTTGCCATCCTCTTAGCTATTTTTAGAGGAAACTGGAAATTATAAAAAAAACTAAACATTTACCCCTTTTACTTGTATTTACATTAAAATCCAATTCTCTTTATCAGTTTCTGCTTCTTGCCCTGAAATGGCTTTTTCCCTTAATCGATCTGACCGTTTTTTTAATCGGAGTCCAAATCTGTCGCCCGTTCCCTTGTAACTCCTGACCGAAAACGACAACGACCTGTGCGGCAACTTCTAATTCCATCTTTGGATCGGCGTCTGTGGAATTCTAACAGGCACCAAATGTCTTTCTTTTATACTCTAATAAGCGAAAAAGCAAAAACAAAGTCCAGGCAAAGAGTCCCGAACAATTTCATATAATTCTGATCACATTATGAAAATGTAATGAAACGAGAAATAAAACCAGCTATCTTTTCTTTTTTTCCATTTTTCCTCACATCTGCTTTCACGATTCACAAGGCAAAAAATTCGTTTCTTTTTGAAAGTATATTGGAAATAATAATTTCTAAAAATTATTATTCTTATATGATTATATCTCTCATATGCTATATGCTGGTCGTAAGCGGAAAATCAAAAATGCCTTATCATTATATTGCCTGATGCAGTTTAAGATGCATCAACTCCGTTCAAAAGGGTGGAAATGAAAAATAATTTTTTACTTTAGAATTCCATTTAGATCTATTTAGATTATAGATAAATTTCAGTTCTATATTAGATTCTCCATTAATCCTAGATTATTTCTAATCATAGAAAAGTCCTTGAGCTTCCTAAAAACAACTAAAGCAAAGTACAATTCTGTAAACATTATCATGCGAGCCACGATTTTCAAAAATGCATTCGTAAAGCATATTCTGCTTATCTGTTAAAATACGCATATAACTTTTATAAATCATAATAAATCCAAGTTTTCAATTATAACACTTAATTAGTACTATAAGAAAAAAAATAACCTGTATTGTTGCAAAGCTACTCTCACAGAGCAATATTTATAAAAATTATTCTATAAAAATTTAATTAAAAAGCCGATGAAATCTTTAATTGGATAAAATAAAACAGAATATGACGATCAAATTTAATCTAGTTTGGTGTCAAATCCCATTATGAAAAAAACATATTGCAACATGAAATTTTTAAGCTTAATTAATAAGATTTTCATGGTAAGATGAAAATTTTTTAATAGTCAGAGCTTGCGTAAATAGTGATTAAGCTGAAAAAAAATATGAAGAAAACATTTAAAAAAAATTATACTTTAATGTTTTGAACGAACTATGATTCAAACTATGGACAGAATTTAACCATCATGGATCAAATGATTGATGAATATGTTTGTTTACTCCTCTCTTCTTCATTTTTAGAAATAATTTTTCGTGAGCTTAAATGGTGAACGATGGAAAAGGAGCTGGAGGGGTGAGCTCATGGAGTTGAAAAATCTGCTTCGTAATAAATGGGTTGAAATTATTTAGGGAGAAAAGGGAAGATAGAGAAGAGAATAATGCTTTTACTCCGTTTTAAAAAAGAGAAAAATCTTATATTCGCTCAATATTTCAATTACAGAAACTTTTTTTTTACAAATTTTTCCCGAAATATAATTTAAATTTAGGTATTCTTACACTTATTTCAAATAATAAATTATCGAAGTTCAAAGAATACTAACTTCGTCCTTTGCTTCAATATTATTACGATAATACAATGAAAATTTAAAAAATTATATCTGACTTATTCTTAAAATTATGTCTGAATATCTTTAAAATTAACCATTTTAAATATACAATAATTAATAAGTCAATGTAACTAATATATAACTAATTATTGATAATTAATATTAAATTACCTTTAAAAGTAAATGTATTAATGATCTGTGATCTTGACGCAATTAGTTCATCGTTAAAATTGAACCTTATATTATATAATTATAACATTTAACCATTTTGCGCATTTCGTTACATGAGAGAAAAGTTACAGGTCCTCATGGAATTTTCCTTTCGTTTTTCATAGGAATAGAACAAAAATTAACTTTTTGAACTAAAAAATTTAAAAATCCTTTCACAGAAAGATTTTCTTTTGCATATTTATTAAAGAAAAATGTAGAGCATGAAAGTATAAATGTCAGAAGCAGTTGATGAGCTGACGTTGATTATTTTCCATGGGCAGCATACACGGATTCATAATTTTTGTCACAACATTTTGTAAAGTACTGCACTTAATTTTAAGGAATATCAGGATTTTTCGCCTTGTGTTAACACAATATGAATTCCTAGTTACATGTGACCATTCTAAATATTTGTTTTTAGAAAAATTTATAACGATTAATCTGAGAAGCTTTCTTGTAATTTTCCTTCTTGAAGTTGCAATGATCTATTTCCTTCAGAATAAGTGTCGCAGAAATTTTACTGAAATATAAAGTCTACAAGATCACAATTCGCAAAGATTCCCCGGATTTTCCGCACTTTCTTATTCAT
>JAOWBB010013577.1:0-56901 GCA_028565995.1 Ricinus marginatus
AAAAAATTTTATTAATAAATAATTAATATAAATCAGTCTTTATAAGAAGAGCAGCATTCAGCAAATTATAATTATTTGAGATCTTAGACAAATAATCTTAAAACATATATATGTATGCATATATATATATATCAAGAAAATAAATTAAAAATTTTAAGACAAAGGTTTAGTTTCGAAAAGCAAGAGCTGAATAAATAAAATAAAAAGCTTAGTAACAAGTTTCTCTGATCACATGTAAATGCTGGATGAAGTGCTTCTGAATTAATGAAAAAGACAATGTTAAGCGTACATTCGAACAAGATGAAAGTCGAAAAAAAAGTTTTAATAATTTTACAATAAAGACAAAAATTGTCTCACGTTAAATGTTCCGTCTAGAAGAATCGAAATTTCAGACGAAACACGGATTCAAATCCAGGTAACGCGTTTGCTTTGCGTATTAAAAACAATTTGTTGGATGTGTTTCAAGATTTTTTTATCTCAGGATAAGCTTCTTATAGGAATATGTAATGGTTGTAAGATTGAAAAAAAATATAGGTTTTATGTATCAATTTTGAGCAAAAATATATCGGTTTGCAGGAGCGAGAAGTAAATAAGGAATGAATGCTTAAACAAAAAAGAGAAATAAATGTTTAAAACACTCTACATGGAGGGAAGTTAATCACTATTCTTATATCGTGAAAACCCTCAAAATGCGACTGAATTAATAATCTTTTTCTCATCGATAGAGCAATAAAATATAAGGCACTATTTTCAACGATTATTTAGGAGCTTCCTTTATGGAATGCGGTATTTTTGTATTTAAAAGCCTGCACAGCTGATGTCTTATTGGTCGCAATTCATCAAGTTCTTTATCCCATTTAGTATCGCTGAGAATGGTCATTGCTTCGTCTAAATTTTCTTCCGGAACAGAAATACAATCGCCGTAAAGCAAGAGACATTCATACAGCTTAGTCGCTGCCTCCTTTCTAACGGATTTCAGTTTGTGACACAAATACAATACCATTCGAGATAAAGCATTAACAGACAGTTCCCCTTTCACCTGAAAAAAATATATATTTTGTGGTTCAAATGAAAATTGCCCCCCTAAAAACATTTCCTGATATTGAGGGTTTAAGTAATAAAAACCAAATAAAAAATAAATGTTAAAAAAATTAAGATATACACCTGGTAATGTGATGAATGTTTAAAGAATCAACAAAAACTAAGTCCGCAATATCAATTTTAAATACTCGTTCGCGATGCAACATTTACCTGTACTAATTGACAAAAGACATCCATACTATTTATAAGTTTGCGATAATCATGAACTTTAAGAATTTCTAATTTCGTCAATCTAAATATTTCATCCGCAAACTTATTGTTCCTGTCATCAAGAACTTCCCTAACTGCACCAGAACCTAAGAGTTTGTCTAAAAAGGTGAATAGTGGTGTGATGACTCTATTGTCATGTTGATTCCGGGAAAAAATATCTAATATTACATCACAAATTCGATTTAGTTCTTCACCGTTTCCAATAGATTTCAAAAATGAAAAAAGTGATTGACTTGAATTTTTGACCTGAAAATAAAAAAAAAATCTTTAAAAATCCTTATTAATCATGTATTCTGAAAAAGAAACATATTAATTGTTAATGTATACAAAAAGTATTATTTACTGCAATAACAATTATTATTAAGTGTTAAGTCATTATTAATTAATGCACCAAGAAAGTTTAAAAGCAAAGGTAGCGCAAGAAATAAAAACTTTCGCCGAAAATTACTATGTTTTTAAGGGAATAAGCAAATAAAATCTTATTTTCAGATAAATAATTCTTAAAAACAATACTGACAAATTAATAAGTGTCGGATTGATTTTATTAATGTGACGATTTAAAATTAAACGTACCAGTCTTTCGGAAATACCTCCTACGCTAGAAATCAGTCCATCTAATATTGGGTGCGTATAACATGGAAATGAAAGCATTTTAACAAACAATGGAAACCATTCGCTCTCGTCGTGAAGAAAAATATCCATATTGAAATAATTTTCGGGAAATATCTTCTTTAACTCTCCGTGATGAGGAATAGCTGGAATTTCAGGATCCCTAAAAAAATTATAAAGGAGATAAATCACCAAAACTTACAGGTATGATAATTCAATTTTTTTTTTAAGCTTTACCTGTTTCGATCATAAAAATTAAGTTATTGAAAAATAAAACTTATTTAACAGTGAATATCATAAGATTCTTCATTGTTAAATTACTGGAAATAATTTAAAATTTTTAAAAAACAATGTTAAAAATGTTTAATTCCTTTCACTCAAAACACTTAATCCTGAGTAATTTAGAAATTCAATGTCTACTTGAAATAAAAATTTAGTGACTTACAAATATTAAAATGTTATATTTACCTGTGGTATAAAATCGAGCATAAGATTTTTCCAGCATGAAACCGAGTTTTATCTATCCTTTCAACAGCCAATTTTCCGATTCCACCTACTATCCTGATCATCAGTGATTCACTTATCATTTGCGGCTGCAGTTTGGCAATCATAATAATAATTTTCTCCAAACCAGATGCAGATGCTTCTCTTACCCAAGCACCTATGTCTCCTCTTGAGTCATTTGTATAATCAACTAATCCTGCAAACAATCCGTTGAAAATTTCACGCAGAATAGGTACCATTGCATTTTTTGCATCGAAGTCAGGCACAATGACATTCTGTTTTTGATTCTCGAACTGCAGTGATTCATTGTTTGGTTGGTGGTAATCGTTTTGCAAATTTTCAATTCCAACCGTAGAAACAATTGATACTAAAGCTTTAATAATATCTCTTCTGGTATCTGCCCAGCCGTGAGTGTATTCGGTGACTTTTAAACTTTGTAACAGCGCCGAGATTATTTCATTTGCCCTATTCATAAGCATGAATTTGGGAAAATTTCCGAACGCGGAAGAAAATCCTAATCTTGCAGTCTGATTTAAAGAAGTTAATTCATTGATATATTTAATAATAACCGAATGACGCCTCTGAATATTCTCGCTGTAATCTTGCTGATAATATTCCTCAAAAAATGGATTTAAAGCTGAAACCGCTTTGGCTCTTACCGCTGACACTTCGCTGAATAGACATTCGTCCATTAATTGTTGCCAATCATCAATAACTTTGGAGTTATGGAATGGTATTTTCGATACAGAACATTTCTCTATAAACTTACAAAATCCCTGTCGTAAAATTTCACCCCCCGATCCGATAAAATAACCAGTTTCTCGGTAAAAATATATTAATTGCCTTAATTCTTCAATCACTTCTGAACTTAAATTTTTGTTAAGCAATTTCAGCGCATGTATTACTTCAGCAATGGCTATCATAGATCCATGTTTACAATTTAAATCAGACGATTTTGTCTTTTTCAACAAAACATTTATCACCTGCTCTAGCATATAATCAGGATTTAAAGGTGTAAGATTAAACAAAGCTGATGCTGTCAGTTCGCGAATAGCAGAGTCCCAGTGGTCAACTTTCATATTAACTAAGTGATCTATTAAGGGAATGGTATATTCTTCAAACTGTCCTACGAAAACGCTTATTTTTAGAAACGAATTTTGACGAGCACCAACAGAAAAATAATCTGCTGTCGTAACGATATCTATACCATGAGGAAAAGTTCCTTGACGACCAACATTTTCTTGAAAAGCAGCTGAAGCGGCACGTCGGCATTTGATTTCCCTATCAAATAAGGAGACTATTAAAAGGCCACTAGCAATCGTGTTTACATACGGCTTCAAAACATGAGCTTCGTAAGCCCTGGCGAAAGACCAAGCAACGTAGCAAGCAGCGTCACGAACATGTTCTCCTATAGAATAATATCCGCGGGAATCTTCATATACTAATGCTTTTAAAAGAAGAGGCACAACAACAGGCAATCTCTGGGGTAGAAGAAGACCTCTTCGTCCCAGTTCTGCCAGTGTGAGACATCCTCCATGCCAAGCACCATCTTGTTCATTGGAACCTAATAATTCTAACACACTTTCAACAACTTCATCAGCCAATTCCTTTGATAATCTTCCAGTTACTCTGCCAATACCTTTGGCTGCTGACCATCGTATAATTGTTTCAGAGTCTCTCAAACCTTGCAATAAATATTCAATTACTTCTTCTACTTCAGTAGGCACATAAAATTCTTCAGAATCATTTCTATTTATGTCTTCACTTTTTTCAACATCTCCATCTTGGTTAGGCACTGGATTAGAAGACTTAAGATTTTCTGCCAGAGATCTGTTGCCCCTTTTATACCTCCAACTTGCTATCTTTGGTTTAAGAAAAACCAAACCAATCCTTTGCACAATTTTCATGGCAAATTTTTTTAGCAAAGTATTATTAGAAGATTTTAAATTGCTATTTAACACTTTTTTAAGCATTGCTGATACATATGGAAGTAAATCTTCTCTTTTTCCATATTTTAAAATGCCTGCTAATGTAGCCATTGCATTGAGAGCATTTATTTCTTGTTCTCTTAAACTTCTATGAATAGAATCTAGAGCCTAAAAAATAATTGTTATATATTATGATATGCTGATAATAAAATTATTAACAAGTGATATGAAATAGATATCAAAATTTGTTCATTCAAATTGTTAACATAAAAACATCAAGATAAAATACAAAAAAATTAAATATTTAGGAACATTGTAATATTCTGAGATTAAAAATTATAATTGTTCAAGTCAAAGTAAACACTGAGATGAATCAGGACTTAATACAATCTTATTAAAATAATTTATTTCTCACCTTATAGTTCCATTCCAAAAAATTATTTAAATAAACCTTATGAATGTCATATCGTGTAATAAAATTTGAAGCCAAATATGAAACAGGAATCTTAAAATAAGAGTCATTACAAATATAAATTTTACACATATCCAGTATTCTTTCTGCAACTGATTTTGGCTTAATACTGTCATCTACTGTATAATCATCAAATCTTGACATATCAAAAGGCACCTTAACAATAATTGACAGCCACAAAAGTAATACATAACCAGCTTCCCATGAACCGGAATCATTTTTATTTAGGTTTTCTAACATTTGCAACACAGATTCAAGATCGTAGACCTAAAAATGTCGGTAATTTAAAACTAAAAACAGTTTATAAATTAGTCTTTAAAAATCCTAAAAACAAAACATTTCGAAAATTTGTCTCTTCTTACAAAACTTTTTAACTTATTATTCAACATTTAAACAAAATGAAAAAATTCTTTAATTTAAGAATCACTTCGTTTCTATGTAGACTCCTTAATTTTAGCCCACCTCATGAGGAAGATGACGAACAACCGTTTTGAATCCCCGTACTTTAGTAATGTGCTTAATATAACGAAAAGCTATATTCTTTAGTGCTGTTGGATTTTCTTTGTCCCGAATAATATCTATGAGGTTGTTTAACAAAATATCAATGTGACGATCTAACAGGTGAGGTTGTTCTTGATACATATCCAAGATGTGTGTATATTTTTCGGAACATAATTCCACAGCCAGAGGATCTCGATATATACTTTTTAATTTTCCAATTATATCGATCACTTCTTCATATTCTGAAAACATTTCAAGAGCACAACCTAGCCCAGGATTGTCGCTCTCTTTTTCATCTCCAGAAGCAAAATTTTCATCGAATACCATTTTGTAAAATAAACATAAGAACTTGATAGAAAAACAGTTACCAACATTATCCAGTAATGCTCTCTCAGTCAATGGTAAACGTAATCGGAAACTGTTTTTGCGGACAATTGCTTTTGTATAAAAGATTTTTTCCTTTTACTTTTTTAATCAATCATTATGGCGAAAATGATAAAATGCCGTAAAAAAATTAAAAGCTGATTTTTTTGTTTTAAATATTCAAAGATTTGAAATGGAATAAAGAAATTTGCAAGTATTAGTAGAAAACATGTTTAAGTATATTCTGAATTAATCTTTCAACAAAATATTTTTTCCTCTTATTTTTAATCAGGCTTGAAATTTTTACAATGAGACAATTTTTTAACCGTTACGGGATTCAGATCTTCAACGGATGAATTATTAATATAATGAAAAAGTTATGCATATTAATTTATGCACTTAATAACGAATTTGATAAACTTACAATTTCAAAAAGTTTAAATTTTTCAACTTAGTCACCAGTTATTAATTTAGAAGTAGCTGAAAATGATAAATGTAAATGAATTTATTTGTCAGCGAATATAGAACATATTTTATTTGCGTCTTATTAGAGAACATTATCTTTTTAAATGCCAGAGGTAATAATTTAATTAATCATTCTTTTTACTTATAATCTTGTCCAAAATTGTCAGAATATTTGTTTGGAAGTTTTCTCGCCACTGAACGTTTATTTTAGCGTTTTCTAAACTTTGCTCGACCGCTTTATGTGCATCCCTAAGGAATTCTTCATTTTCTTTTGTAAAATTTTCCAACTGAAAAAGGATTTAAAAAAAATTATTCATTTTGCTTTTCTGAATTATCTGCTTTTTGTTAAATAAATATTGACGTGAATGAGTCTTCCATATTGTTAACAATAGTTTTTAAAAGAAATAAAAAGCGAATATATTTTCGAAAAACTTAATTCCAACAATTATGAAACTTATGAAAGTTTTTACTTTTACTTACATCAATAAGTTCACTTTTTTTTGTTATTTGATTTGCCAAGGAGTTTACAAACAATCCTAATCTACTTCCGTTAGGTCCAAAGCTAAAAGAGGGAACAAAAAGAAATATTTTTAATTTTATATTCTTGAAATTTGAAATTATAGATTTTCTTGAGATAGGAATGATTTTTAATTATTGACATATTATTCTAACAAAACTTACGCTTCACGAATATCTGCGATTCTATTCTTGAAGAAAGATTTTGCCAGAAAGTAACCAACATCTCCTCGTGCGATGGCGTTAAACACTGCAGTACTGTCCTGTCGGCGTATTTTAGTTAAAGACCATTCGAGATATCTGTTTAAAAGCCAGACCTCCCTTGTGCAACCAAGTGCATTCAGTATTAAATTTCTTTCGCTGCCTACATTTGCATTTAATTGTCTTTTCCACAAAAAGTTCCATTCCTCCTCTCCACCATATTTAATAGCTGTGCAATAGATATAAGGACGAGAATCCTTAGGAATGCTAAAAGAAAATTATGGACTTATAAAGATGTTCATGTAATAAGAAAAGTTTTTGTGTTATTGAATTTAGAAGTAAATTTTTAAAAAAAATTATACAAAGTTAAAAGAAAACGTTAGTTTTTCTTAGAAAACTTAAATAAAATCAAGATTTGTTAAAAAAATGGAAAAGAAAAAATAATTTGCGAAATAACTTATTTTCAAATATAAGTAGAATATAATTGAAAACATTTAAAAATGTTATTTTAAACAGAATATATTCATAAACATAATATCTGATATTAATAAAACTTATGATTTATTTGTATTAATAAAATAATCATAAAATAATAATTGTCTTACGGGTTATTTGCATCCGGATTTTCTTCTCTCATCCATTTCATGAAGACAGCGACTGCTTCGGTTCTGCAATTGCCTACACCATATTTGCAGGCCCAATTCTGTATTAACTTCTGGTGTTTGATTTTTTCCAAATTTTGGGGTACATTATCATACTCAATGTTTGCTAATTTTCTATAAATCGGCTCCAATACATTTTTTATATATTCCTGAAGCATAAAAATTCATCATCAAGGGCTCTATGTTTAGTTTATTCTACTCTATTCCTTACAATTTAAACGAATTAATTAAAGAATGTAATTATTTTTAAAAGGAATCAAAAAATAAAATTTGACTCACTCTGAAAGTATCATATGAGACGGAGAAACGCAACATTCTGTCAAGATATGCTAATCCTCTTAGAACAGTTCTCCAGGGCAGATACTCGTTTTCTTGTTTAAAGTAATTAATAATATTGAATACAACACTGTAATCTATATCACTAGTTTTCGCCAAAGCAAAGGAATCATCAACAAGTTGTGCTCGGTTTAACAATCCAATTTTTTTGTGATCGCTATTCAAAGCCTCAATGAGTTTCATCCAGTTTCTGTCATCGTAATTAACTCTATAAACACCTTAAAAGAGTCAAGGAAACCTCTGATAATTATTTTAAAAGAAAGTGGAAAAATGTAAAATGTCAAATACCTTGAACTAAGTAGAAAAATTTCAAATTTTCAAAATTTTTCACTCATTTAATATCCTTTAATCCGCAATCCGAAAAAAGCTCAACAGAAATAATTAAAAAGTCATTTATATATCCGATTGTTTCAATGCATTCATCCTTTAATTACAGCATAAACTTCAATTTAATGTTAATTTTAAGTCCATAATAATTGATTAAAATAAATTATAAAAAATTAATTTTTAATTGTGGAAATTAAATTATCTTTAATGGTGTACTTGTATTTGTAGACAGTTCAGACTAGTATGTAATAAAATTTTTTGAATTTATGTAACTTTTTGCCTTCACTATATTCCTCTGCAAATATTGATCTTCTCAATTTTGACAATGATTTCGTCTAACATTTATACTTTTGAAGTGCATCAGGAATTTCAGTTAATACTACTTGGGTCATACGCCGAGGAGCTTGAATCGTAAATATCTGAATAATTATATTTTTAATGTGAAGGACAATACAACTAAAAGTAATGGGGAAAAAAACTTATAAAGTAAGTTGGGCCAAATTTTATTAAACAACAGCAGTAACTTATAATAGGGCAATTTATTTTGAAAAAAAAACTGATTTAATTTGTTAGAATAGGAATAGGATATGAACAAAATCTGTGATACCTCATCTCAGTTCATTTTTACTCTGTTTATACGATCTTTAGTTTTGCTTTATTTTTTTTTTGCCGTTATTTACCCGATATTTGAATGTTCATTAAGATCCATCCATCCCCAGGTATATTATTTATTACTATTTGTTTCTGATCTTTGCGAATCCAATTTTTAGGTCGCGTTTCGTTGAAGTTGACTTCCCTTTCAAAAGTGTAACTAAGCGGTATCCACCACTTGACATCGTCTTCCACGGTCAATAAACTTTTATGAGACAAATATTTTTTCTGCAAAACAATAATCGAAGAAAAAAATTTACATTATCGAAACTACTAATTTCTAAATATATTTTACAGCAGGAAAAAAAAATGTGTAAATCCTAACATGTCCATTGATATTACTAAGACAAACGCAATGTTAATTTTGTATTCTACTTGAAACTTAATATTTGTATAATTTTTTTGTAGTATTTTAGGTTAGAAAAAGTTCAAAATTATCGGATTGCCTAAAACTCCAACAACCGATATTGAAAGAAGGAAGACAAGAAGTCTTGTGAAATCAACTGTTCGAAGGAAATACAAAACCTGGGAGACCGTTGCGGTTTCATCATCATAGTTCCTGTTAACGGTTATCAAAGGATATCCGGTTTGAAGTGTCCAGGTATCCATTATTTCTTTGACCGAAATAGACGGCGATAAAGCATTGTTTTTATGAGCTGCTTGCGATAGAGATTCCCATAAATCATCTTGTTCCGCATTTCCATAAGCATTTTTCTTTAAATAACTGGTAACACCTTCTCTAAATGTGTCTTCCCCAAGAAATAGATTCATCATTCGTATAACGAAAGAACCTAAAATTGAAACATTTGACTTATTATTAAATCGAATTAATACATTCAGCTTTAGTTAGCTTTTTTAATATAAAATGTTACTTTATTTTCCTTTTTAAACATCAAAATAGAATTTTCATAAACCACAAAAAAATTTAGAAAATCAAATTAAAAAGGAGAATTTAACCTTTTTTATACGAGATAGCATCGAATATTTGGCGAATTTCTCTTGGATGTCCTATAGGAACTGAAATGGGATGAGATGATTTTAAGGAATCAAGCGAAAAAACGCTGAATGCATTGTCCAAAACTTCTTCGTCAAGAGAGTTCCATTCTGGATACAACTAAAATGTAAATCTTCATTAGTTTTTTGGTTTTCCCATTTTCAGACATTTTCTACGTCTTCCAAGCTACTTACATGATGAACTCCAAGACCGGCAACATAAGTAGCAAATCCTTCGTTCAACCATAAATCGGTCCACCATTTCATTGTGACTAGATTACCGAACCACTGATGAGCTAACTCGTGTGCAATTACCGAGGCAACGTATGGTTGGCTTGAAGTAGTTGAAATTTTTGGATCATACAACAACGCGATCTCTCTAAGAAAAATAATTATGCTTGATAAATCATGCGTGAGAGATAAAAAAAATGGTTAAATGCCTTTTTTCATATTAAACAATTTTGTCTCGTTAATTATCTAAATATATTAATAAGCCATTATATATAATTAACTAAATTAATTTTCTTTATACATAATTCTACAAAGTCACTAATTACAAAAGTTTGCGTCGTGTTTGTTAAAAGTTTTAATCACCTATACGTTATGAGTCCCCAATTTTCCATAGCTCCCGAATTGAAATCAGGAATGGCAATCATATCCATTTTCGGTAGAGGATATTTAACACTAAAATATTGCTCATAATATTCCAAAACCTAAAAAATATTTTTTTTGAAATTGAAGTTTGCATATTTTTGCATTGAACGACAAAATTGATTACTAATCTACTGTAGAATATTATTTTATTTGCTACACAGGCTTAATATCGTTAAACTTACTTTTGGTCCGACAATATTAGCATAATCAACTTGATCGATAGCATCTTTCCTGGCCCAGACGCGGAATAATACGTTATTATGGGAGTCTTGGGCTATTTTGAAATCGAAATCGGATATAACGAACGCCAGTAAATATGTTGACATTGGAACTGTTACTTCATAATGATCCCAGACCCAGCCCTCCATTCCTTGGCTTTAAAGATTATTAACAAAAAATAAATTATGATTAAAAAATTTTTACTTAAATCATTAATACATTACATACTTATGCATTGAATTAAATGATTTTCTATTTATATATAGATCTGAATTCTTTGATATTCAGTCCAAAAATTTCAGCATTTATTACAAGATTCTTAACAGTTAACTAAATGAATTAACTTAAGGAACAATTTTATATGAAAGTAATCGTAAATGCACGGAATATAAAATTTTCCTGGGAAATTTTTTTTTATGTCTGAAAATTTTCAGCAAGTCATTAGTTTTGAAACATATTCGGATTCAAAAAATATCTTTGTTTGATCTAGCAAAATAACGTAAAATTACTATACAGTTCATACATTATCGAGGATGAAGTCTGTCTCATATTGCTTATTGATGTTCTCTTATTAATGTGGCCTAAATTAACCTGAAATTTTGCCTTGAACATGGGCTCATCAAAGCATGGAAAAGCTCGTCTTGCGTCTGTACTTTCAAATTGCGTAACTGCCATCCACCTAGATATACACAAAAAAAGTAGAATTTTATATGAACATCTATAGATACATAATTGTATTTTTATAGAAAATTTCATCGAGAGGTAGAAACCATGATGAATACGAACTAATATTAATGACAGACTTAGAAGCAAGAACAACAATGACCGCTTTTATTTTGAAATATTTTAATGTTTTTCATTAACTTACTTTACTTCATTTGTCTTTAAATCCTTGTAGCTACTTCTGTAAAAGCCAGCTAAATCTGGTTTTAGTTCCCCATCATATGGTATATATATAGTATATTTAAATCCTGCTTTAAGTTTTTCATTTAAATATATAATATACAATTCGTAGTCATCATGATAACAATGATTCAGTATTTTCAAGAAACTTTTGTTTTCTTCTTCGCAATTTTTGCTGCACACCTTATTACACATTCCGGCATTTTGTAACTTGTCGCCATCGTCGCTGCCGGACGTAACTTCATTATTTAATACGACAGAAACTTCGGATTCGTGGATTTGTAAATTTTTAGAATGCAGGATTATTTTGTCTGTTGGAGTATTGCATTTTATCTGGAAAATTAAATTATTTTTTCTTTAACATGTAAATTCTCCTTCTTCTAAATTACGCTCTCTTGAGTTGTGAAACATTAGTTTAAATTGAATTTAAAGTATCTTATGAGAATTTATAATCATTTAAAATCATTATAATCATTTCTTTTGAATATTGAATTAATTATTTGATAAAATTATATACCGAGGAATGTTTAAGCGAGTGCTTCCTTCGAAATTCGAGATTTTCAGTTGAAAATTGTTTTTAAATCTCAAGTTGTTCAATTATAATTTTTTTCTCTTACGGGTGGAAAATTGATTTTGAAAACGCATAGTAATACCTGAATGCAAACTCTGCCTTGAAATGTAAAATTTTCATTAAAATCAGCGATATTGGCTAATATATCCAGACGATACAACTCCGGAGAAACTGCATTAGGCAACCTGTAGCTAATATCTTCATTATCTTTTCCATTTGATGCACTCGGTGATGCATTTGCCTGGCAAATTGTTAAAGCTAACAACGCGAGAAACAAAAGTAATTCCTGAAACATTGCACTCTTAAGTGCTTTTCTTTTTCCGTAGAGACTAATGCCGCACATGTTCTGCAAAAATATACAAAAATTCTCTTTCCAGTTCGTAGTTATTTAATTACTAATTTCACATTTTTAAAGAAAAGATGATTGAACGTCTTAAATCTCTTACATGTTGTTAAATTGAAATATCTTATTAATATTGCCAAAACTTAATATTATAAAACTATTTTGTAACAACGTACTAACCCTATGACACCAAAATATTCTGAAACTTTTGATATGTACGTGAAATAATGTTTTCCATCATGGTTTTAATTAAAGGAAATACTTCTAGCATAATATCTACCGAAAAATGTGAGAATAAAAATTCGTATTTATCCATTATACGAAATAATATTAAATATTACACAGTTTATTTTAAGTTATTTTTAACGTCGAACTAACTCACAAATATTACTTTTATAAGCTATATGCGGAAGATTAGGATTATTAAATTCCTTTTTTTTTGGAACTGCGAATTTACGAACTTTTTTAAATAATGGAAGTCCATAAACAGTGAAATAATTCGGCATTGCCCTTCATTCAATTTTTGCATTTTCCGACATTCATTCAAATTCGATTCATTTCAGAAACAGGGGTGTCAAAATTTTTTAATATGTGAGATAAAACTTTTCGGTCCTAAAGTTAATATGGGAATTTTAAAATTTTCTATATTCCAAAGCTTTCGAGATTTCATCCAAAGTGAATAAATGCGAGGAAATCGTAGATTTCTTTCTTTAGATTATGCCACTTAACATATCTGTTTATGCTTTACTAAATAAAATAACAGATTTTTTTTTTTTATATCGGTTTTTTTAAATGTAAGAAATGATTTGGATGAATTTTGAAGCTTATACAATGCTTTCACAAACAAGAATTTTCCATTATCTTTTTCAGGCAATCTTTAACATTTTATCATGCACATTCAACATTAGCATTGCATTCCTGTTAAAGATCTGATCCAAGTCGGTTCTTGAACGTTCCACAGGAGGGGAAACTGGTCTTGATTGAAATTTTTCTAACCACTTTATGCAACGTATACTTTTCACAAACATTTCGTGCAATCTCAAGTTTATGAATATCATTATGAAAACAAACAACCTATATGTTTCATGATTCTGCGTTATACAAAAACTTGGTTAATATAAAATTTCAGTTTAACTCTTGCATGGATGAATTTAATAACATGTACGAAATTATTTTAAATATCCATTTGGCTCGCATCGTGCAAGAAAAGCCTTGACAAAAATTATTTTCAAAATTTACACGCATATTGTGGTGCCTTGCATTGACGCAGTTTGAATAATAAGTTAACACTAATTATACAATGTTTCACGGAATATTCCGTCTCCTGCGAATACTCGAGCTCTGGAGAGGAGAAAGATACAACCAGAAAAATCTTGAATTCAAAGTGGAATAATTTGCATTTAGTGACCGAAATCTGGCCTTCAGTCGTATTGTGGTTAAAAAGAGTTCAATATTCATTTTCATTATTTGATTGGGACCAACGAAGATTGAGGTAAATCCTGGGGGAAAAGTTAAAAAATTTATTATTTAATTATTCTCCCTTCATGCGATTATTGATCGCTGAATTTAAAATACTATACGAAGCTCTACATTAATAGTTAATGTAGAATGGTCAAAAATTATGGTTTCGCTCAGGTTCCATCACTGCAAAATGAATATATTGTTGAGTTAGTTAACCTCAAAATGATTTTTCAGTGGAATTACTTTATAGATATAAATTAATAAAAAGCAAAAAAAAATCGTCTCACATTTTTTTTTTTTCAGTTACGAAAATCAGGGTTTCAAAAAAATTTTAATTCCGCAGCAATCTCCTTGCACGATTTTAAAATTAAATAACGAAAAAAAAAAACGTAATAAAAAATGATTAAATTAACCTTTAGAGCGTTAAAAAACTTTCTGAATTTCATTGCAGATTGATTTTTGACATTTAGAAAGTCAATTATTTTTTTTACTGTCTTGGAAGTAAAAGCAATCGAAAAAAAAAATATAAATATATATATATATATATACACCTATTAAAATGATTGATTTTTTCAGGCATGTTTTTACATTAAATATTTCAAAGAATTACATGTTATGTGCAACATATTCTCTGCATCCCAAAAAAGAGTAAGAGAAAAATAGCAGATGTATGAAAGAGTACGAAATATTTTGATTTTTGCATAACAACAAAGATTTTTCTAAATCTCCCAGAGCAACTTTTATAATTCGTTCTCCTGCATAAAAATGCTAAAATTACTGTGATACTATATATTACGTTTGTAATACGTTGAAACATAGTAATAACAAATAAAAAGAAAAATCATTTAGATTTGATTTTTTTAAAAATTAAATTCTTCACGAACCCGGTTTTAGAACTTAAAACTAAATTTTTAATGCTAAGTCTCTTAATAAAATACAATATAAACGTATTATTTCTCATTTAAAATTTTCAAATATTTTTGTTTAAAAACACTAATGATCCTGTCATGCAATAAAAAAAAATTTTCTGTTCAATTTACCGTTCGTTCCGAAATATTTTACGTGAAATTTTCAGTATTTTATTATTAATTTTTAAACGTGAAACTGCGAAATTTAATTAAACAAAAAACATTATAAGTAAATCGTTTTGCAACTGCGAATACTCACGTATAATAAAATATAACAACAGGCTCGATTAAAAAAAAAAACGAAAAATTGCTTAAAATTATACAAACTCAGATTTGCGTTTTTACTTTTTTTTTTTTTTTTTATCACACATCAAGTCTGAAGCAAACACCAAAGGAAAATAGTTTCGGCTTTAAAACTAAAATACACCAAATACAATAAAAAAAGAGAAAAATTAAAACCGCAAGAAGCAATAAGCCAGACCCGCATCCAATGCCACGGCCAACTTGAGACTGTCTTCAATAATTTGAGACATAAACGAAAACTCTTACTTCACACGTTTAAGCTTGAGGGTTTCGTTCCGTGCTCTCATCATCGTCAAATGCAGCTTACAAAAGGAATAATGTCGAGGCAAACGTTTGACTTCGGTCAAGATTTTGCAGACCTTCGAATTTAGCAATCGTCCGTCCGTGGTCGCCGCTCCGTGAATAGCAATTAACCTCAGAATGCGCAAAGTGAAAACCGACCGCGGCTCTCGGCGTCCCACCCTGGTTCGTCGAACCTGATTCTCGGGTTGGTTCGCTATCGACTTCGAGGCGCGCCATTTTAGTTTTTCGAGGACTTTTCCAGGTTGCCGCACATCGAATTTGCCAACAACCGGCGGCCGGGTTTTCCGGCGGTCAAGTGCGGCCGGTTGCCCGCCGTCCTCAACACCTATCCTCGAAGTCACCGCATTTTGAATTCGCTTACCGACCAAGCGGCGGATGTCCTCCTTATTCGAGATTTGACCGGCCGAACGGTGCCCGGCTCGCGTTTTTAACTTGGATTCAGCGAGTTCGTCCGCCGCATGGTGCATCGCTGCGCGAAAGAGGTAAATTTTTATGGGAAAATTTTCCGTCCGCCTCTTTCAGCTTATTCAGATTCGCGGCCGTCGTCCCGCGAGGCACGGCGAATGGGCAAGCAATCGGATGCACGACAACTTTTTTCGTGCAGCCAGATCTTATTTTGGGTGAAAAGTAAGGCGCGTCAACGCAATGGCTTTCACCGAAGTTGTCGATCTCGATGCTGATCTTGCATTTTTCCGCTTTATGAAATAGGGAAATTTTCGTTAAAGCAATTAATTGGTCGCCTTTCTGCACAATTATTCGGGTGAAAAGGGAACGATGTATGACTTCAGGTTGCGTTTCGAAAAAGAAAACCTCCTGCATGCAGTGGAGGAGTCAAATAAAATTCATTTTCAAATTCGATTCATACGTGAAATTCATCCGCGTAACGAAGCCTTTAACGTTAGAAGAATCCGTTTAATTGTGGGAGCAACCTCAGCGCAGAATAACATTGGAATCGTGGAAATTTGTTATTTAACGTCAGCGTGAAAATAGCGTGATTGAAGTGTGAGATCTACCTTAAATATCGAATGTGAAAATTATACCGAATCATTTCGCGTGAAATTTTCTAATACATTAGACGTATTGCACAAATAAATTCCATGCCCCGTCGATTTTCGGATTTTTGCGATGCAAGCTTATGTGCTCGTTACATGGAACGCTCACTTCTTAAGAACGGATTTCAGCTTACTGACCAGCCCCGGTCCCCGTAAGTTATTCCGTCGAAAATAAAACAATCGCTTTTTCCGGAACGGAAGATGATTGGGAAAATGGATAATCTCAGGTTACCGGTTATGATAAAAATGAACGGAGCCGAAAATTCCTTTATATTTAATAATTTAGTTTAACGACAATTTTTCAGTTTTCCCGAAAGGGAGACCATTCTCCAGAAACCAAGTTTTTCCCTCTTTTTTCCCTCTGTTTTGATGGTGTGAGCCGAAAATAGATTTCGATTTATTGCTGAATAAACACGATTTTTAGATGCTTCGAAAATGAGCTCAAGGCTTTGTTGCATCTCGCAGTATTGCTTCAAAGGCACCATAAATCTGACCGACAATCAAACATCGAAGCGCTTTCGGCTCCGTGGAGCTTTATATTTTAAAGCTTTTCGATCGTTTTAAAGGCTTTTTTGGCACCGCAACGCAACCACTTACAGCTAATTAATCTAAATTCATCTCCCACAGCGGAATCGAAAGCTTTTCCGCGGCTGCTGTGAACGGAGCTGTCCTTTATTTGATCGTGAGGCGCATCTATAAACCATCCACGAAAGTCCTTTATTATGAGGACGAACGTTGGAGTATGTATCGCGTCGACGACATCCACATCGTTGTCAACGTTTAACCGCAGATTTACGTTTTGCAACTCGAATCAAAAGTCAAAACCGCTTCTTACATTCATGCAATTGTGAGACTAATTGCTTGAAAAGTTAATGAACTTCAGCAAAGGACGGGAAACATTTTCAGTGCGATTCGAAACCAGTCCATCCGATGAAAAAAGAAAGGAAAAAATCTTGGTCTTCGGGAATTTGATCGTTTAACGATTAAAAACACTAGAAATCTTTCATTTTTGAAAAAATATATATTGTTTTTTCGTACCAAATACAATATATTCGAACCTAAAAAAAATCTTTGAACGGAAAAAAAATTCAAATTGATTCCATTAATAACCACAATCATTAGTCGCAACATTTTGTAAACCGTATGATTATTTATCGACTTGCTGTTCGATAAATAGTTTTAAGTAACACTTATTTAATTTTAATTATTTTCTAATGTACCATACACCACTTAAATAAAGTGGCGGCATTTAAAAATTTTGCTTCTGCAACCATTCCGTTATTTGTTTATAATTTTGTTCGACCCAATCAATATTAAAAGCGACCTTTTCTTTTGCCTGCTTAAATGATCTTGGAACGGATCGCAAATTTGAAAAATGTGCTTCCTCTATGGCCTCCAGCTAAAAGATAGAAAATTAAGCCGTTTACAATTTCATGTATCATAGCTACACAATATTTATTCGAATCTTCTTTTTTTGTAATAAAAAAAAAAAAAATGCGAAGAAACATCATGTTAAACATCAAACATCGTGTTTATAAACATGATTATTCATCACTTGATGCTATTTTAAATTTCATGCATTTTGATTATATACAAAAAGTTCGATTGAGATGTGTAGATTATTGACTTGATGTTGCAAAATTTACGGCAGGAAAAGCATTTCTATATATCCGCATCAAGCCAATGATAGCAATGTTTACAACGTCTAATTTAATTTATTTTAGACAAGATTCTTACCAATCCCGTTGTTAGTTGTATATTATACTTTTGTATCTTACCTCCCCTAAATGTGATTCTTGGTTCATTTTTGATGCCACGGAATCTATCATTTGCGATATATAAAACCGATTGTTGCCCATACTGAAAATACAATAAATAAATTAAGGATTAATTCCCGCATTCAATGGTTTCAAAAGGTTTCAATTCTTAAGTCGAATCTTATTAAATTAATTTTTGAATTTTTAAAGAATACGTCACATTAAAATTTATAAATTAAATCATACGTGTACATGTAGTCGATTTTTTTATTTTCACAATGTTTGTCATATATAATAATTTTTAACAAGTTATGAATGTTATTTTACTAATTTGATAATTAGGAATAATGTAAGAAAAAGTCAACATGAATTAATTTGCTGTATGTTGAATACGTAAAAAATATATCCCTTTTTTTTTAAAGGGATATATTTCACCGGTCCACTTAGTGAAAAATTATGAAATCTTTTTATGTGCTTAAAATTTTGACAAGTATTTGTCCAAAGATCTTCCAAACCAAAAGTTTTATTCCAAAATTTTATTATTGGATATCATATTAGACCGAGAATTTACTTACTACTTTTTAATGTCAACCATGCGATTCTTTAAGAAATTTTTTGCTAAGTTAAAACCAACATCATTTCTTGCCACAGACTTAAAAACAGCAACGCTGTCCTGTTTTCTTATTCCCGATGTTTCGTCCAGAGACCAGTTTAGATATCTGTTGAAAATAATAAGATGAAATATAATCCCAATAAAGTGATTATAAATCTTTAGAGAAAGTTTAAAACCAGCACGGTAAAAACCTATTTAAACGTTTTCAAACCCTTTTTAACCTATTATATATCTGCCATAATTTCATTTCTCTTACTTTCTCAACGTTCTCTGATTTCTCGAGCAGCCTAACCCATTGATGATGGCCATTTTATCCGTCACCTCGATGTTGTTCAGATATCTCTGCCACAGGAATTGCCAGTCTTTTGGTCCGCCATGAGATATTGCCGAGCAGTAAACAACGCTTCTGATGTTGCTGGGTATTCTGAAAAGTGAAGTTTTCTAAATTAGACATGGAAATTAACGAGTCGAGATCTTTCGTCTTTCCCTTCGGAGCACTTACGGATTATTTTCGTCCGGTTTTTTGCGAGCTGTCCACTTTTTAAACAGCGCAAGACTTTTCCGGGTGCATTGCCTGAGCCCCGTTTGGCAAGCCCATTTTGTAATTTGTTTTCTGTTCATTGCATCCGACACGGTTTCGCCCTTCTTTGGTTCCATGCCGAGTTCTTCAAATCTTTTCGATGTTAGATTTCTCATATATCTCTGTAAAGATCGATGTCTTGTTTAATTTATTTTTTTCCGTATTTTTGAAAAAAAAAAAAAACTCATCGATGAACCGATTGCGTTTTTAAAAAAACGACCGAATAATTACTCTGAATAATTTATTGCTGTCGGTAGATCTCAGCATTCTCCCAATGTATTCGAAATTGCTTAGAGCTGCCTTCCAGGGTAGGAAGTTCTTCTCTCTTTTGAGATAGTTCGAAGCTTCGAAAGCAGTTACATAGGATATTTCGCCTGCTCTAGCAAAGTCTAAGAGATCATCGATGATTTGTACCCTATTTATGACTGATATATCCGAGTAATTCTCACTAAGCAGATATTCAATTAAAAGCTCCCAGTTCTTTTCATCGTAATTAACTCTGTACAGTCCTATAATAAAAAAAGCACGTATGTGTGCGTGTACGTATATATATACGCAAAACGTGATATATTCCCTTTATAAAAATATTTTACAATTTTTAGCTTTTAGGGTAACTGAAGAAAATCCGCCAACTTTTAAATTAACGTTCACTTACCTGATGCTTCTAAATTCATCAAAACAAACTGATGTTCATCTGGCATATCCGTAAGGATTGTTTCTTCGACTGTAGGTTTTATCCATACCCGTGGTTTAGTATTAGCAAAATTTAGCTCGCTTTCGGTCGTATAAGTTAATGGAATCCACCATTTGGTATCTTCCGGCTCGTCATTTTGAAATAAGTTCTTGCGAAATTCAAAATCGAATTTCGGTCTCAAAAACCTCCTCTGACAGAAAATATCATTTTTATTACATTAAATACAATTACGGAAATTTTCCAATTTCGGATTTGAGAATGTATCTTAACGAAATAAATTTCGGAAAAATAAAAAAATTGATATTTTACTTGCGTCACTTCGGCAGTGTGATTTTCATAGTCTCTGAAAACATCAATTACGGGGTAACCCGCTCTGTGCGTCCAACTTTTCATGATATCCTTCAAATGATAATCCTCCGGTAAGGTACCGTCAGCATGGGCTTGCATCGTTAAAATGTCCCACAGATCGTTTTCATCAACGTTGGAAAACTTGTAAGTAGATAAATATTGACGAATACCTTTCATGAACGTTTCCTCTCCCAATGTGTAGTTAAGCATTCTAACGATGAAATATCCTGCAGGACATGTTAGAGAACATACGGTTCAATATCTTTCGATGAAGACGTTTCAGAATGGGATATCGTGCGAGTATAAAAGGAGCATAATAAATGAAATTAACGCGTTAAAATATCCATAAATTATTTTTAACAAGATGCATGCTATTCGTTCACAGAAAATTACCCTTCTGATATCTGATGGAGTCAAATATTTCATTTACATCGTTCAGATTGTATATTTGAGGCACCAAAGGATGAGACGAGTGCATTGCATCGATAGAAAACAACGTTAAATAGGAAACCACCAAAGAAACTGTTTTCACATCCCACGTTGGCTGTGCCTGATAAATAAATTAAACAAAATTACATTATCATCCCGTTATTTATCCAGTCTCATCAATGGCTGAACATTTGGCGGCGCAATTACATGATCAGCAGCGATAACTTCGAAAAAGTTGGAAAATCCCTCACTCAACCACACTTGATCCCAGTATTTCGGAGTTACCATATTGCCAAACCATATATGAGAAACTTCGTGCCCCAAGATTTGTGTGATTTCGAGTTTGCTAAATATCGAAGAGAATCCTGGGGTGTACAAAATTTTCTTCTCTCTGAAAAATAAATTTTTTGGATCTCGATTATATATTAAATGTCGCTGCAGGACCGCGTCCACGCCTTTTCGCTATCCCGACAGATACTCACGCAAAAGACAGCAGTCCCCAGTTTTCCAACGCGTTGCTTACGAACGCCGGAAGAGCCACAAAGTCGTATTTTGGCATTACATCCGGGACGCCGAGTAAATTTTCCATGTAACTTTTCATTTCGGGAACTATTTTCGCTGCGTACTTCGCTCTCCGGATCACGTCCTGCCTGCCCCAGAACCTGTAGGTCGTGTTCGATGCATCCCTTTTGGTTTTTAATTTAGGAGCAAAATATTGCAGATCACTAATCAGGAAAGCGACCAGGTAAGTGGACATCTTTGGAGTTCTTTCGAAAATTGTCCACTGATAGTCAGTTCCGCCGTCCCTGCGGAGAAAGCACCGCGAATTTTCATTTTTGCTTGGCTTCAATCGCTCGAGAGGTAATCTTTCGGGGCGAAATGGACTTACACCGGGGCGGTAGATTTGACCGGCATGTTGGACAGCGCCGTGTACTTCCTGTCGTGGGCGAGAGAGATGTCGAACGTTGCTTTAAATTCCGGTTCGTCGAAGCATGGAAAAGCCGATCTGGCCTCGTTCGGTTCGAACACGGTCGATGCCAACCATCTGAAATTTTTGGTTTACCGCTTTATGAGCCGTGCAGAGGCATCGAGTTTTACGAAAAGGAAAACTTTTACGTACGCCGCTTTCCTGGATTCCCTTTTCCGGTAGGACACCCGATAGAATCCAGTGAGAGAATCCGAAAGAAAGCCCCTGAACCTTAGCTGGATTCTGTATTTCTGTCCCGTCTTTAATGGAGCGCTTAAATTTATTGTTATGAAATTATTTTCGGAGTCGTATTCGTGAATCTGCGCTTTTATGACACTCTCGACGGGATTTTCCGACGCGGCGTGTCCACCCGAACCTGAATCCTTCGTCGAAATGTTGTGCTCGACCGTCGGATGGGTGGTTGGTTTTAAGGCGTATCCGTCGGTTGCTGCTGCCGTTCCCTCGGTTGCCTCCTTTGAATGAGAAGTCTGCGTTTGGCCAGCAGACGTTGCGGACTCGAACCCAGTTGGCGTGGTCGTCTTGGAATTCGACGCCAGTCCTTCCGTGGCGTTGTGCTCGTCCGAGTCGGAGTTGCTCCCGACGTTGCCGGAAACCGTACCTCTCGGGCTAGTCGGGGAAAGTCCTGCAATTTCATCCGAAACTGACGCAGAATCAGTCTCCGCCGTTGGCGATGCTTCGTCCTGTACAGCGTCCTGCGGCTTTTCGGTGTCTTCGTTGTTCGCTTTGTTGCCCGCATCGGAATTTTCACCGCCTGCCTTCACCCCCGACCCGGATTCGTCAGTCTCTCCATCTGCACCCGCGTCGTGAGGCGAATTCGCGGTTGCCTCGTGCTCTCCGGACTCTGTTTCGGCAACGGTTCTGAAACCATCTTCTTCGTTCTTGTTAGCTTCGACATTTGGTGTCGCGGAGGAAAAACTTTCGGTGGTGAAATCTTCCAGGGAAGTTGCCACTCCGCTATCGGCAGAATCGCTCCGCAGTATTTGTTCCTCTTTTGCGTCGCTTTCGCCCTTATCCCTAGCGTATTCTGTTTCTAAGGACTTCTTTTTATTTCTTTTCTTATTCCGAAGAAAAATATTTTTAAGAGCCTCGTCGCTGAGTACCTCCACGGTAGTTTCATTTTCATAAATCTTAAGGTTTTTAGAATTCAAGACTATTTTTTCGACATCCGACATTGCCTCCACGTCTATCCATACCTATTTATTAACAGGAAACTCCGTTATTAGTCTACCACACTTAAAGCTAAACTTTTTCTACCACGTATTCACTATGTTTTATGGTTAATAAAATCGATAGCTAAATCGAAAGCCTTAAAATTTAAGTCGCGTTCATTTTATGCGTAACTATATTTCATAATTTAAGATTTATCGATAATGTTTACATTAGAAAATCGTATTCTTTTAAAATTATCTTTGAAAAAAGAAGAAAGAATTTTCATTTAACTTGCCTTTCCATTGTAAGAGAAATCATCGGTCAGTTTGGTGAGTATTTTCAGCTTATAATGGAACGGAACCACAGATTTAGGCAATCGGAAATCGTTCGACGTTTTTTCTGACAATGCAAAAACTGCATTTATAACAATCAGGATCCATTTCGTATATAAATTCATGTTGATCGTTATATTTCGGAGCTCGTGATTCGGCGGAATTTTGTATATCTAACTAATATTTGATAGTGCCAACACCCGCATCCCATCCGATGCAAATGCACGTTGTACACCGAGTTCTAAAGCAAAAATCGGGGCCACTTTAAAGTACCGAACATTGAAATTGTATAAATGCTTACGAAGGGTTCACTTACCTTTTACCTTCTGATAACTGCAGTTGACTGAAACCCGTTCCATGGGTGCAACATTTTAACTGGTGTAACTGGACAATTCAAGTCCAAGGATGATCAATAAATATTTTAGATTTTTAGCTGAAATTATCACAAAGTATTCTTTTTCTTTTTTCACAAAACCCCTTTTTAAATTTCAATATCAGCAAACATCGAAACATGTAAATCGGTGTTCCTTTATATCGGATCAGTGCAATCGTTCAAATAATCGAACATCCCTTTTCAAAATTCGTTGATTCCTTAAAAATTTTAAAAAATCACTTTTTGATTGTTGACACATGAAACCCAATTGTATTATTGACATTACAGGCTACTGGCATTCGTAAAAGCAAATACCGATTTGGGAACATTCCTATTTTTATGACTCCGTAACTTTCAATGAGTTTTCTTATACGTATTCAAACTTGACATTTAATTCTCACTAATATTTGAACCAACATCAAGAAGACATTTCAAAAAACTGGAAAGCATCACCTGGAAAATTTAATGTTTGCCTAATAAAAAATATTTACAAGAATTTAGGTGTGTATTAAGCTGATGTTAATATCTTCCAATCGAACCCATGCCCGCCAATAAAATATATTGCTGGCTATCGGCAACGCATTCGGCCTCAGTTGCAATTGGTTTATATGTATAATATGGTATAACGCAGAAAATGGCTACATTGACTCAAACAAAATCATAATCTTCAAGAAATGTGACTCAGATTGTCTGAAATTCAGTTTTAATGCAAGTGATGGTATATGTGATAATAACCATGTATTTAGTATGCAATCTACAAAATTCAGTGAAGTTAAGTTGAAATGTAACATGTGAAGGATATATATCACATTCCATGTGACACATTATTCCAATATTCATATGAAGAATATACATGAAATATATATGTATGTAATTACATACATATTATTTTTACATTCATTATACGATGCAAATAATTAAAATTTTCTCAGCTATGGCTAGACGCTGAAAATTGTCTATTTATTTTTTTGTTGCCAAAAATCAAATTTTGTTCCATTTCAAATTTTATCTAAAACATTATCCTCGAACGGTGAAAAATGCGAAAAATTATCCAAAAACCTCAATCTTCGAGGATTTTTTTGAAAAAAATTTGGAAGTTCTCAACGAAAACGTTATATAATTTTAACATGTGCTTCAGAAAATTTTCATTCAGTCGGTTTCGATTCTAAAAAATCAACCTGTACACATGTTCTTTGCACATAACAAGTTTTCATAATTTCAGTCGATTAATTTTGTTCCTCAAAGTAAATTTTTTTTAAGGCGTTTAAGCAATAAATTTTAAATTTTTCATAAGTTAATTTAACTATTCCTCAAAGAAGAAAAGTAGATGAGTTTAATGCATGTTTCCTTCCCTGCTCACCGTTAGCAAATCAACCCATGTTCGAATTCGAAAAATCACCCATTCCCGCTTGCAAGGCATTCAGGCACCTCATACGAATTCCGTCCCCCCGAGCGCGTTCACGAATGCAAACGATTGCCGAGTGCAAGGGAAATCCGTGTAAAAAATTCTCGGGACCCGGTCGTGGGGCGCGGCCTGGACCGCATCGTTCCAGTTCCTTTCCCCGGACCCGAATAATGTGTCACAGGCAGAAAAAATCGAAATCCGTTAGGCAAAATTGGGACAGCGACGGAGTTTAACAGCGGGAACCATTTACGGCTCGTAATTGAGTGGAACTGGAACCGAATGTAAATAAGTTGAACGTGTTTCCAAACGGTATATGGCATGTTTCATTGTAAGAGGCGCAGAGATGAAGGAGTCGTTGAACTTGAACACTAATTCCGAAGTCGGTGTCGCACAAACACTTTTCTCATCTTTCTGAATGTCATCGGTGACGTCATCTTTCTAACGGAACCGGCGCTTCGGACATGTAACGCCGGGCGAAGACCGACAGCGCCCCCGCGGGAAGTTTCTTCCGCTGAAATCGATTCGTCGCCGGGAATCTTTCCATCCGCCTGAGATCCGGTTCCGGTGCCGGATTTTGAGAGGGAAACAATCTCCGCCGCCATTTGACGATTCTCATTCGGCGCCCGTTCCATTTATTTTCTTTTAACGGGTTCGAACCTCGAACAAAGTTGCTTTGTCCGATCAAAAAGAAGCCTGAAAACTGACTAAAACGGGCGCCTTCGCATTGGGTCACACGAAGGGGAACAGAATAACGGTCTGCGCGTTTGATACAAATAGAAAATCTGTTCTTAGGTTTTATTAGGAGGTCGTCGGATGATTTTGAAACCAAGTTGCGGTTTTTTTACCTTCATTTTTGCGAAGAAAAAAAGGAACGAATTTTTATGCGAGTCAAAAACGTTTTTCTTCCACATGAAAGTTTGGCAATTTCCTTATTGGAAGCATGACAACAGTTGCAATACCAAATTCGAACGTAAACCTTTTTCTGAAGGTTGAAGTTAGTTTAGTGACAAATATCAATAAATAGTGACATACTGCCAGATATTTTTTACATATCTACAATAAATGAGTAAATAAATGTTTCTGTAATTCTTTAAATAGCATAACTATTTAATAATTTCATTTTCTTTAACTATTCGAGGTTGGTGCAACAGGAGCTGCCACGTTCCGGATATCTCACACGGGACTCGCGGGCCTTGGACTCGGTTTATAAAAATCTCAAACTCTGCACATGTTAATTAAGTTAGTTATTTGTTTTCTTACGTACATTCGTTAATCGAAGATGTCAGCTCGCGTTAGGCAGAGTCATTTTCCGCAATCGGAATACATTTTTCGTTAAAATTTCGGTGAAGAAACATAACCATAAAGGCCGGAGTTGGAAAATTGATTGATTTGTCATAAATCACTTAATTTGATTCAGGTTTCGGTGATTAATTTTAGAGATTCTGACAAATTGTTTACTTTATTAAATGCGATACGAATATAATTTATTAAAATGTTATTATAATGTTATTACTTGACACAATACATTAATTAAAATTAAACAATTTCGATCAATTTTTTTTTCTTAGTGCATAATTTTGCTCTTCACTTGAACGTGATAAATTTAAAAAAAAAAAAAAAAAGTCAACCAATATTGTTAATAAGCGAATAAATACCTAATTTTAAACTTTTATAATAAAGCAAGACACGTCACAGACAGAAAAATGAAAAAAAAAAAATAACAGCATTTAATCATTAAAAATTTTAAAAGTAACATTTAAAAAAATTCAAACGAAAATTATTTTTCCTATATCAAAATAACAACAAATGTTAACAATCAACAACAATAATAATAATAATAATAATAATAATAATAATAATAATAATAATAATTTTGATGTTCAATGTTTCAACCTTTAGCAAAAAAAATATGCCTACAAATAGCTATTTAAATGAAACGTGCTAACATTTAGATATACAAATTACATTGGCATATTAAAAAGTGCAGCTTTTTGTATCAAACAGAAGCATTTTAAAGCTTTTTTGTTCTGATTAATTATTAAATTTAAAGAAAAATACTGATAAAACAGTTCTATATTACATATTGTAAATAGGTGATTTTGTTTTCTTTTCTTTCACCTAAGTCTGATCCACCTCAGTTCTTCATCATAAGTCATGCCAAATATTTTTTTAACCTCTTTTTAATGTCGATCGCTAAATGATTATATTAATCAAAAATTTTAATTCAATATGGCGCTTACAGCAAATTTTCTTTTTCAAAACATTTATATCCTTTAAATTTATAACAAAGACACATTTTACGATTTATAAAAGTTACTGGAACAAAATCTTTTAGGTCCAAATGAGGAAGAGCAATAAATTATTATCACTAATTTCCTTGAAAGAATAAGCCTTTTCAGTTAAGACAGTTAAATTCAGATAAAATACATAATTAGCTTAAGATTTTGTTACAAAATGAATCATACAGTTCATATCGAAATAAGTATAAATTTGCATTTTTCGCCTTAATTTTATATGTAACTACATAATTTTTCAAGTCTCATTATACGCGACATCTTATAATTTTAACAACTGCAGTTCTCGAATTTGCGAGCTTTTAATATTTCTTTAAATGTTTGAATTTTTGAAGGAAAAAAATTTTTCAATGATGTCGAAAAGAGGTCAATTGAATCATTGGCGAAACAATTGAATTTTAGGTGAATCTTCATAATTTTAAGCTAAATATTCGGAGAAGACTAATGAAATGCCTGGAATCAAAATCATCCCAAATCATCATTAGATGTATAAATCTGTTCAAAAAATTAATTTTTTAGAAAAAAATGTATGTTATTTAAGTATGCTTAGCTTTTATAACATAGTAAAATTATACTTCAAAAATATGATTTTGTTAAATTATAAAACATGTAAGCTTCGAAATTTAAAATTTCATTACATTCCAAACTTTACATGTCTTTAACTACCGCATGACTATTTCAACCATTTAATATAATTTGACTGGCTAGACGGTACTTTACTTTTTTATCTTTTTATAGACTTTTAACTGAATCCTAAGTAAACTTTTTTCAAATAAAATGTTCATTAATCTAAAACAGATAACTCTTCCTTAATGTAAATTAATAATTTCGAAATAATTTGAAGTATATAAATAATATAAATAAATATTATATTACGATACTGCACAAGCAAAACATCTTGTTTTCTTTATTTATGATAAATAATAATAAATTAAATCCATTAAAAACAAATGTCAGATATTTTGAGCAACACTTGTGAGCTGCTGAGGCCACTCTGTCTCAATTATAAAAATGATTCGTTTACTTAGAAATTTTGATAAATTATCAACAAAATTCGCATTAAACATAACAGAAAACATAATTACTGTAATTCTTAAAATCTTGTCATTGCTAATTATAATACTTATTCCATATTTTAAAATAAATTTTACGTGTTAACATTAGTCATTTATAAATAGTTTTACATTTTATCGGCATAAGAATAAATGAAATCTCACAAATATTCCTTTTAAATCTAATTTTATTAAATGTCAAAAACTAATTGCGCTTATTCAGGCTAAATTTTAATTACCTAAGAATCAAACCTTTAACTTAAAAACCTTAGCAGTTTTCTTCATATTAAAAAAAAGATTTTTTCTATTTTTTATGAAAACATAAATGTATTAAAATTATGACATAAAAATAATGTAAAGTCTTTGAAATCACAATTTTCTTATAATCTTTTTTCATGTAGCTTTTATCGTAATTTTCATATTTTTCACTATTTACTTAGCCTCACGAATTAGGATAAATGCTTTACCTTAAAGCTTCAGTCAAGCCGCATATCTTGATACAGAGTAATAAGGTGTAATTAAATTTCAAACTCAACAACTTTGGTACAATAGTAGCCCTTTCATGTACCATGTATTTATAATCAAATTTAGAATGTAGAAAGGCCATTTATCTATAATTTTTAAATTCTAACAGAATTTTAAATATTTGACGTCACTTTTTTAAATTTACATACAAATCCAGCAAAAGAAATTTCTGATGTATTTGCCGCAACGTAGTAAGAATACCATAAAAAATAATATAAATAAAAATCCGAATCTTATTTTTCGCAATTTTGTGAAATTTTTCATCTTACGGTCTTTAATAATAAAAATTTAAACTAAAACAATTGTTTTTTAATTTTACAACAATCCTACTTCTCTATAATCGGAAATAAATTCATTTTTAATCTAAAAATTTAATTTCCAATGAAACGTGCCTCTTTAAGTTCTGAAATTCCATATAACTTTATTTTAGAATACTATTTACAGAAGCAAAGATGAATAATTGATGGGACTGTATTCGCAGCATCGTAATCGAATTAGTATAACAATATTCAATATTTTCCTCTTACAAAATGAAAATATAAGAAAAAATTTCTTTCACACTTAACA
Source organism: Ricinus marginatus (assembly GCA_028565995.1). Lineage (NCBI taxonomy): Eukaryota > Metazoa > Arthropoda > Insecta > Psocodea > Ricinidae > Ricinus > Ricinus marginatus. The sequence continues at coordinate 29,663 of JAOWBB010013577.1, forward strand.
AAGCTTAACTGAATAAAAGCTAAAATAACTGTTTAGTCATAGTTTTCAGATTCCTGTTGAACTAGCTTGAAACGTCTTGGGCTTTTAACGCACACTGAACCATGTCCATCCATCAATGTCAATCTTCCTTTATGGGTTAGGTATTTTCTTATGAATTTTGATATTAACTTTTGAGGTCTTTGCTGCCATTCATCTAAAACTTCCTTAGGCGCCAAAACCTTAAAAAACATGATATTGGAACTGGTAAATTTGTTTATTAGCGAAACAAATTCATGTGTTTGATCGATCTGTGAAGACTTTTTGTTTTACTTTTAATCTCAAAATTCTTATGTATTTTACAAGCTTGAGACCCAATATTCTTACTTGATCTCCTTTAAGTCGATCTAAAAGTGTGACGCAAATAACCGCAGACTTTATGCCAGCATGGTGGGTTAAAGCAGCAAAAGACAGCGATTCCATTTCAATATTAATGACATTACTTTTATGTATAGATCTCAAAAAGTTCATTTTTTCCTGTTCTGTATAATCGCAGAACGCTCCATCGAGGCGTCCTTGCCCTGAAATCGGATGAAATTATTTTATATATTCTTTTTTGAATAATAAAATTTCGTTCTCCAATCTAAAAATAATTCATCTTAGATCATCCATCAACAAAATCATTTCCAGTGCATTTTCGATGTTTTCCGAGTTCAGATTAGAATTTAAAAAATTTTATCTTATTGACTTAGATTTAGAATATGTAATAATAAATTTATACCTTCATAAAAGTCATAGGTACACATAGTTTTTCCAGAAACAATTTGCCACGGATCATCTGGATCCGCCAATGCCTTTAATTCTCGAATTATTCTCTTATCCAATTTTGCTGGTCTCTGAATCAGTTTTCCTAAAACAGGCTGATTGAAATGATTGGATGAAAACATAAAAAAGCTACCCTTTACATCATACATTATTCAAAATGAAAGCATTACTTTTACTCAGAAATTAAAACTTTCAGTAAAAGTTATACCAATCTTGATTATGGTGTAAGAAATAATAATAAGCGTTTTAAGTTTCTCAACTTGGAAATAATTATATCTAAATATTGAATATTTAAAAAAAAAATGAAATTTACGAGTTCTAAAAATGGCCTGCCAAGACCATCGACGGCCTCTTCCGATATCACAACCGTTCCTCCCTCTATTCCGATTCCTCCACATGTGCCCAGCCTGAAGAATATTGGATCTTTGACTTTAGCATGGTACATGAGCTTTATAACTTCGTGGAGGAGTATTCCCACTGAAGGTATTCCCATTCCGTGCTGAATAAAGTCACGAAGACATAATTAATGAACAGAATTCACCTTTTAATACGTATTTGGAATAGTCAAACTTTTATTCGGTTTGAAAAAGTGAAAACTAATAAATAGCCAAAAGAATTAAGGAAGCTTCGAAGAAGCTTCCGGCATACCAAGAGATCAGCAATAGCAACGGTAAACATAGTGCAAAATTTAGAAGGCTGTCGAAATTAGAATTTTGCGTTTCGGCGAAAGAGTAATGAAAATCTTTATGCTTTTTTGAAATCACTTACACTTATTGACAAAATAGGTCCCACTTTGTACATGGAATAGCGGTATGAAAATTGACTTATATCTTGGAGAGTAGTTCCTGCTGGTAGTTTATGTCCGATTTCTTTCATTATATAAAAGGCAAATTGCTCCATTCTCTTCGGAGTGCCTCCCATGCACACAAACTGAAATTAGTTATTATAATCGAAAAACCTTTAATTGATTTATATTTAAGATTTATCATCATTAAAAATAATTTCATAACTATAACAAGATAAATCTAAACATTTTAAAATGTAAATTGAATCTCAATCTTATTTCTGGCCTATATAGGGTGAAAATTTTTAATATCTTATTGGCTTATAAGAAAACAAATATGATCTTTTACATGTCATTTTTTCTATATGAATTGTTGCTATCTGTTGTAATATATATGTTATTAAATATCTAATAACTAGTTTCACTTACTATAATCTCATAAAAATGAAAAAAAGTTTATCAGTAAAGAATGTAACATTAGAAAAAAAGCAAGGTTATAAACGAGAATGCTACGATGCTTATTAAAGCTATTTGTAATATTTTTATATTTTTGCAAAAAACTTATTGGACACTACATGTTAAGCGTTTACCTTTATATCTCCAAACATGGATACCAGGTCATGAGATTCACTACCAAGGGCGAGATGATATAAAATATCTTGGTCCATGAGTTCGATATTCGGATTTCGCAGTTTGACGGATCCGTCGGGATACCTGAAGAAAAATAATAATGCTTGATCGGCCAAATTAAGAAATTTGTTAATGCAGATTTAGAAGAGAGATTGAAAAAAATAAAAATCATTATTATTTTCAATATATAGCGCAAACTAACTCTTACCTAGTCAACTCATCGAAATTATGTATATCGGACTCGTCATTTTCTGATTTTGCATTTTTCAAGCTCTTTTCTGCAAACTCAAAAGACTCCGAGAAAGAGTTCCTTTTCGTGCCACACATGATCTTTCCACAACTTTCCGCCATTTTACCGTCACATTAAATATCAGCACCTAACTTGTCGCCTCTTATTGAAAAATTAATGTATGTGGGCGAATTAAATAACTGGTTAAAAATTATTTTAAAAAAAAATGAAATGACTACACCCTCAATTTATTTATCTCACAAGTTGGGTTTTTGCTATGGAAGGCAAAATATGCTCTGAGATTTTAACCTTGCAGTTTCAGTATTTCGTATTCGAATATGCAAATTAAACACGTAACAATAGATATTTTATGAGAACTGACATAATCCCATTGTGGATTACATGTGCAAAAAGCTACTAACCATTGAACTCATAACAATTTCTTTATTCAAATTTTAAAGTACCAAATGCGAATGCATTCATTTCAGGCAGAAGACAAACAATAGCTCTATGAGAATTATCATTTTGTGCACATTTTGCGGTTGAACGTTCATAAATGTTTATCCCTTTCAATTCTGAATATATATATATATAAATTGATTATTATATATATATAAATTATGTAAAAAAAATTGTAAAATTTTCAAATTTAACCGTGTCTCGCTGTGGATAAAATGAGCCATCATGTATGATCTTTAGTTATAAATAATTTTTCTTGGGAAAATGAAACCAATCTCTAGGATTAATGAATTCAGAGCGGCAATGGCACCCTATTTGTTCTCTTACACAACACTCCTAAGAAGCTACCAAACTTTTAACCTATCGCGCCGGTTGTCCTTAAGATTGAATAAATTTGTCCTTTATGCACAAGAATATATATCAGACGCCTTGACCTTATCATTTGCAATGATAAAATTAAAAAATCTTAAGCTGCAATGTAATATTTTTACAAGCTATGTATGTTTACATTGAGATATTCAATCACATAATCCCATCCGTTACATTCTAAATCTATTTCAAAACTTTTTTCAAAATCTTCTTTGTCAAAAGTATCGGAAATAAAAAAGACCGTAATCTAAACTTCTTAAATATTTTTTTAAATTTGAAGTTACGAACATTACTTTTCATAATTTAAAAAAAAAAGTTCATCCTTTGTTACACATCAAAACTTCAATTAAAGATCTTAACATTTTCTATTATTTATTTTTAATGCGATTTAAAATTAACTTGAATGCACATTACAAAAAAACATATTAAAAATCAAATGCTATCGGCCAATAAAACAAGAAATTAATAAATTCTACCAGGGTCATTTTGATCTAATAAAATGGAAATAACTTTAAAAAATTTGTCAAAGTAAATAAAATATCGAAATAATATTTAAATTTGATTAACTAAACAAATTTAAACTAACAATGTAAACTTAAAAAAAAAATACACAAAATAAATTTAGTTATTCTAATTTTCCGAATGAAACTGATGTACCACTGATCAATCAATTAATTTGAAGTTTACTGGATAAAATTAAGCGTGTTGAATGCAAAATATATAATTCACTAAATATATAAGAATTTAATTTTTTTTTAAATGAGATCGCTGGAATTTGATTTTGACACTAACACGAACAATCATCTTTAAAATTTTTATTTACAAAAAAGAAACAGTTTTAAAATTATTCCAGATCCCCGTGCATTTGGTTAGATTAAGTTCGTTTTCTGTTTTATCCTTGAAACGTCATGCAAATATAGAGAAAATTAAGATTCAATTTAATGCTTGTTCACAACTTTTTTCTTCGGACGTATTTCTAATGCAGACTTTAAAAAACATTTAAAAAAAGTGAACATGATTTAAAAATCGTCTACCTCAACGGAAAAATCGTTACGCACCAAACGGTCGAATTACCGCGTCACAGTTTTACTTACGAATGCTAAGACCTCCGGAATGTTTTCAACGGATAAAGTGCAAAGGTTAGCACTTTTTCAATTGTGCGAATATCATGAGATCTTTCATTTTGTTCGTTTCTTTTATTCCCAATTGACAATATCCATAGCGAGAACGCCGAGTTTAATTTGCCCTTTATTAACATTCGTATTCCTTTTGTCGGACCCGCGGGAAACCTTTGTGACGTAAGACTTCTGAAAAAAATTTCTCAATGTTCTTGCGTCCAATCCGCGATTCAAATCTGAAGCGTTCAGTCTTCCCTTATGACGTACGCGTTTCACTTGTATTACATCACGCTTTTGAAGTGCGGCAAATTTTTTCATTCCAAAAAAAAGTAATCATGGTTAACCTTAAAATTATAATCTATACTTACTCGTCCGTTTCCTCCTCGGAGAGTGACATATTTCTATTATTGAAGGTAAACATAATAACGAGTTACACCTCAACAATTATAGAGCTATTATCACAGATTAATGTTTTAATTTATTATAATTTATATATATCGGAATGGCGGTGATTTTTACAAGTTTTTCGATGCTTTGACTCCGTTAAGAACACTTAAATTCATGATGAAAGCTGAGGAGAAATTGTTATGTGTAGGATTCCTATTTTATCACGACAGCCTAATTTATGTTAAATTACTAAGTTTTGCTTAAACAAAAAAAAAATCCAAATTCAAGTATCATCTCACCATATTATATGACCATAGGCTTTTACCTAACCTTGCAGCTCTTATATTTCTTTTTTTTGCGTTAAAAGCGAAAATGTGTTACCCACAACTGCCTCTCCAACTTTTCCTTTTTCATACCGAAAAATATCTTTTCAAAATTATCGTTTTGTTTATTTCCGATGGGCTGTTCCAGCATCGGTGTGGAAAAATACTTCATTTATTTAAATTAAATTATTTATCTAAATTTTATTCTTGCTGTGAAACGTGATTCGATTTTTCATCGATTTTTTTTTTGCGAAAAATATATTTTTAACAAATTCACGATGTTAAAATTCAGTATCATTATTAACAAGTATACTACGGCGTCTGTTAATTTCTTCCCCCCCTCTCCTTATTTCAGCCATTGAGTTTCTCATGAAAAGCACGAAACATTCACGGCTTTAAATATTATTTACCTTTAATTAAAAAAAAGGCCAAATCAAACGTGAAAAATTTTAAAGATTAGATAAAGATGAAATTTAAAGAAAGATTTTAAAGATCTATTTATAATTTGATAAATTCAAATTATTTGCTTTAATAAAGAAAGTTAGATGGGGTGAGCGAATTTAAAAGCGATCGATGGTGAAAAGCTCCTGCTTCCACCATGAATTTTCAGCACCGAAAAATCGAAGAGAAAAAAAAAATCACCCAAGAAATGTTTCGATAATAATAGTTATCCACCTTAATTGTTAACGCTGGAAAACTTTCGGATTAATTTGAGGTCAAAACACCGCGTATGAAAGAACAAAAATGCAAAGAACACATCGGTTACTAAATTCCGTAAGCTGCACCCTCTACTACAGGGTGTTTCCGTTTAACCGCTTCCTCCTCAAGGCTAAATTTCAAACTGAGGTCGCTCCCGTAACGGCGCAAGCACCTTCACCAACTGAGAAAAATTTATTTCACGACTCTCAGCGATAATATTAAAAACCAGCCGATAAAATTTTTTTTTCGTCCATTTAAAAAAAAAAGGATGTCGATGAAACGAAAGGAAGCCGCATAAAGCGAGCAATCGCGATTCCCACATGCCACGTTGTTGGTTAGGTTAATTTAGAAAGAAAAATTATTGGGCTTCTCAAATCATCAAATATTTCATTGAGGGGCAAATTCTCATGGGATTTAACCACAATTAATTTCAAAATTATTTTTTTTTTTCAAATGAGAAAATCACCCCGAAAAACCAGCCAATTACGGTCGCCCACTACTCCGAGAGAAGAAAAATTTTACTACTTTTAATTAATAGCACTTATGAGTTGAGTGAAAAATCTTACGGTTCGATAGGTATCGATGTTATTTACACGATTTTTCGATCTCAAAAGCGTCATTTACGGAGACCGGTGCGGTATCCAGACATCCGAACTTTCTTAACTTTGAATCGTCGATGGATGACTCGAGCGAAAGTTCGAGATATCCTGTGCAAAAGATAATTCATTTCGAATAAGGAGAAATAAAGAGTGTATTTCATTTGGCTGCGAATTCTTACTTATGCTCAAACGAAAAGTCTACAAGTTTTCTCTCATTGTTCCTTTTCTATTTTCTACAGACTTATTCTCCTACCCCCTAATTATTCAATATCGATTCCACAGATACAGAATTGAGTTTCCTTATTAAAATGCAGAACAAGTATTTTATTGCCCCTGGGAAGATGCCATATATTTATAAAAGAATAAGATGATTATAATGAAATTTGATCCGACATCCTACGGTCGAGTGTTCAGTGCCCATATGGATCCGTAGAATTTCGTATCTTCACGCCAGAAAACTAATTGTACAAAATAATATGATGCCTATATGAAGAATTGATTAATTTTTCGCAACGCACACTTTCATAAAGCAGTTAATAAATGGTGACTGGATATCTTCTGGAACTATTAAGCATTTTGTATTGCAGTTGCTCATATTTTTTATCCAAAATATGGGATTCCAAAAAATAATTGAATAAAATTATTTTCTGAACACTAGCAGTTATTTGTTTTTATTCTTATCTTTCAGACTGTCCATTCCTGTTATTTTTAATTCCATTTATATAACCTAATTATTGTCACATAATTTTTAATAGCTTTAAAAAATATAAGAAATAAGATTGAATTTCCTTTAAATAGCTTGTTACCAAAATTCAATGCTAAATTATAACAAAAAGCATAAAAAACAGGTTAAGTTAGATTGGTAACCTCTTAAATGGGTTCCCGGATGAGGGAACTGGTTGGGGTGGTGAGTGTCAGGAGTTTTAGGTAGGTAGGCCTCGACAGAGGAAAGTCCCACACTCCCCATAGATATATGTATATCGGCATTTCCCCTCCTGCCGCAAAAATAAGGTTGGTATGCTTGGCAGTAAATTGGTCGGTGATGTTCACTGACCCAAAAACCTATCCATCTTTCAATCGTCAATAAGAGAGGAAAGGATGAAACTAAAGTAGTGCCCAGATGGCGGAGTCGAAAGAAAAAAAAATTTGCAAATAATATAATAACTTTAGATCGGTAAATTCATTATGCATATTGCCTTACAGTATACAGTAAAAAGATGAAAGATCTTTTAGAAAAAAGGAAAATTCTTGAACCAATACGTTATTATTGACAATAGCGATTGTTTGCAAATTACAAGTTTTGTGACTTTTTAATAAAGTCATAAATTCTTGAACCAATACATTATTATTGACAATAGCGATTGTTTGTAAATTACAATTTTTGTGATTTTGTAATATTATAACTAAAAAATTACTCGTTTTCGAAATGTGAAATCGAAAAATTAAGATTCACAGTATTTTGCGGATAAATTTCTACCTCCCACAATAAGAGATAAATTTAAAAATAAAATTCAATTAATACTTGAATAAAATTTTTGAAAATCTTTATAATCAGATGCAAATTATCGTTCTTAAGAAATAAAATACGTTCCAATTCATGAGAGTATTTTAAGATAAGAAAGAAATTCTATCTGAGGCTTGAATTTATTAAAAAACTATAGTCATATTTTTAAATTATATGTTCGGTTTCATTTTGCAAAGATAGCGCAACTGAAGCATCTGCACTTGATCTTGATGTAATTTTACGACTCCTTCTTGATTATCAATGGACAGCAACTGCCCGACGGCTTCGCGATATTCGCCAATAATAACTTTTACATGATCTCCACGCTGCGGTATGACTGGCTCTAAATGATCGCCTTCGATGTTGACTACTCTATCCTCATCCGGAAGATAAACTGAACACATTCCGCCCGAAATACTTCGTATTATGCCCGTCTGACCGGACAGACCAGGATCATCATGCGTATCTCGAATTCTGACTTCAATATCAGTTGTTTGCCAGTCTTGCAAGGGAGTTTCTAAACCTGCACCAGGTGTGTGCGGGTTATATGGACTCGGAGCTGAACCACTGCCTGTGTTAATTATAGTTTAAAACATTTATTATTATTATTATTATTATTATTGTTATTACTATTACTTATTTAAGTATAATCATATTTTAAATGTCAATATTCAAGATGAACACTACGTACCAAGAGTCATTGGACTGTATGGCATTGAAGGAGTTGCGTAAGGCGGAGCTCCACTGGGAGAAGAAGTATAAGCAGCGCTCGGACTTGGTGTGCTGCCATAAGATCCTCCTTGAAACCCTGTAGGACTGGGACTGGGTTGATATGGAGAATAAGAATGGTCGCTACTACCATACATCGCACCACCAGGGGTTTGAGGGGTGTAAGGACCACCAGCTTGGTATCCTGGAGTACTAGGATTGTAGCCAGGACTTGGACTAGCTTCGTCCAATGAATAACCTTCGAAATCATTGGATCTCGCAGGCGTATTAGTGACATTAGCATCCCAGGCTCCGGACTGACCGGGTGTCCGTGAACCATCGTGTGATGGTGTCATGCTGCCATAATGGGGTGTTCTGGATCCTGGCTCGTACATAGGAGTTTGGGAACCATGCAGAGGTGTTTTCTGCCCAGCAGCATAAATAGGAGTAGCGCCTCCGAAAGAAGGTGTTCTACTATAAGATGAAATTGAACCATCTTTTGATGGAACTCCAATACTAGCAATATGAGAGCGATCGACAGATATTGTTTGACAATTGGAATGCAATTCAACCCTAGCTGTTGACTCGGTAGCGTCCTTAACAATACCCACATTTCCTATAATTATATTGAATTTCAAAATTTTAAATTTCTTTATCACTTAAATGGCTACTTAATTCTACACTTAAATTTTTTAAAATTATTTACCTTTATATGGGCCACCCGTAATCTTAATTGTTTGTCCAATAATTTCACGATCCCTTCGAACACCGGACCGACCTCTAGGGCGACCCCTACCGCGATCTCCACCACCAGGATGACGCGGAGATACAGGGATTCGAGGAGACATAAAGCCGCCTGGATAAGGACTCTGATTACCAAGTTGAACAGCAGGATTGGTTTTATTACCACCTTCCAATAACAAATGTCTAGTTTTGCATACAAAAATACCTCCATTATCAAGGTACATGCGTGAATGCAAAAAAGCATAGCTTCTATACAAATGTTTAATTTCGCCATTTCTTCCCTTAAATTAGAAATTAGATATAAATCATGTTATTTGCAATTTCTTTCATTTATCACCAGTTTGTTTTTTTCCTCATTTTTTAAAATTTTAATTATCGAATTATAATTATTTACCGAATGTGGTCCATCAATAACTTTGACAATGTCTCTATTTTGAATGTGATTATCTTCGGAATCTAGAGCTACAGCATTACGAGATTCCTTTTTCTTTTGAAGCGCTTGTGGCTTAGCTTGAACTACCTTACCCTGCATACTTAACACATGAAAATTGTCCCTCTCCAATCTCACAATTACACCCACTGTTTGAGGGCTGAAATTCAAATTAAAAGAAATTCGTTAAAAATATGGTTTAAAAGAAATACGTTTAAAAATGTTAAAAAAGAGCGCAGATTTTCAGTTTATTTGGAGCGATACAGATTTTTATGGAAAGATATCAAATATAAAATTGTAAAACTTAATATTAATATGAATAGACATAAACCCAATTAAACTAAAAATATGACTAAATAACCCAATAACATAATAATGATGCTCAATCGTCGACAAACCCCTATTGAAAGAATCGACCTTCCAGGCTCCTTAAGTCCTTTTATAATCTCTTTTTAAATGCAACTTTGTCTTTTATTGTATCAACAAGTGATTAGCTCAGAGATTTATCTATATTGGGAAATATAAAAAAAAAGTTAATTTAATAATGAAAAAGATGAAGATTACATCAAATTTTAAACTTACTCCAACAGAACCAAATCTCCCCATTGAAATTGACCCATTGAATCAACGCCAGTTGCCATATCTGAACATAATTGTAGATCTCGCGGTAAAACTTCCAACTCATGCATAGTTAAATCACTAAAAAGAAGAACACGATTTTCCTCAATTCTAACAATTAGTCCAGTATCACCCTCGTATCTACCGCTTAAGACTTTAACATGATCACCGTGACGAAAATGCTTTTCCAACTCAGAAGCTTGAAATACTAATGGATCCTGTAAATAATTAAATTTTTTTTTAAATTAATTTTTACAGTAAGAAAACAGCTTTACATCCACTGTTATACTAATATTTACTTTCAAATCGTCGTGTTTAGGTTGCATCATAACAACGTTTCCATCAATACTAATAATTTTTCCTTGTAAATGCTTTAATTCTCCTTCACAGACTATGACATTATCTCCAGTAGAAAAAGAGTGTGATACAGCATCATCTTTCAAGGTGTTCGTAGTTGGTAATTCAATATCCACTCCTTCTGGAGCCTCCTCAAATCTTTCTAATTCAGACAAACTGGGTTTAACACCTAAAAGAGATCTTTAGTTAATAAAAAATTTTAAAATAATTCCTTGATTCCAAATAATGTTTATTTGTAAACATAAATTTGTTTTAAGAATAAAATCTCGTAATTAAATAACATCCCAGACAAAAACCAACGATATATTTTTTTTTGTATGATAAGAATTTTATCCTCATATAAAAGAAATAATCGCTTTTCCTGATAACTAAATTTAGTATTACATCGTTTGTGCAATGAAAGTATGATAATCAAGTCCTAAAAACCTTTATACATTTATTGTAATAAAAAGATTTTTTCTTGCACATACCATCAGCAATAATTGCGCTCATTGTAAAATTTTTGTAAAGAAATCCTTTTCGACTATATCGATTTCCCTCAAAAATTAAAAAGTCTCCATCACTAGTAACTTCACCCCCTATAGCTTTAATGGCGTCAGGATCAAAAGGTTTAGCGGCAGGGCGACGCTTTTTCTTCCTTTTAAGAGCTTCAGATTCCTGTTTAAAAAGTAAGTACAGCATTAATCAAGAAGTTTTTATCAATTTCATTTACCAGCTAAGAATTTTTATCATATTCACACTATAATTTGAAGCAATTTCACCAATTTGATTTCATGCAGTAAAATAAAAACATAGAACGAAAACATACATAAGCTTCAATATAAATAATTTATAAAAATAAAAACGCAGAGTAAGCAAATTCCAAAATAACTTATTGCAGTAATATTATTACTCAGCTAGCTTATACATCAGAAAATGAACTTGCTAAGAATTAATTTATATATTTTAAGAAACATCTTAAATTCTAGCCAGTTCCAATCTGTTCAAGATGATTAAATGTTATCTTAAGGATTAGATGAATCTTTAGTTAAAACTGAAATTAAGTTGCTGCTCATTTAAAATATCAGAATTAATTTCTAACTTACACTCTGTTGGGTTCTTAAAGCTCCGCGAAGCCTAGTATAATCTATTCTTGGTAGAAGTTTCAAATGAACTTGATTTTGTGCAAGATCAACATAATCTACTTGAGCTATATCATCCTTGTAGAGTCCACGTTTTAGTCGAACCCATTGTTTTTTTTTTAAACCAGTTTGTTCTTTTACCACACGAAGAACATCCGTCATCTCTTTAATAGGAACCATCTATTTAATTAAATTAAAATATAATTATTAAACCGCTAACGTCAGTAATCATACGGAAGTTTAAATCACGTAAAATTATTTTGCTGTGCTTTTAGTAAATAATATATATGAAGTATTTAGAAATGCAATTATTAAATCTGGAGAACCCAAAAATTTTGCTTGATTATTCTAAATCATTTTTAGAATAAATCGCAGTTCCAAGAAAAAAAAATAACATTTTGTCTTAATTAAAGAAATATATTTAATATTTTGACTGCCACGTCACCCTCTAGGGTAGTATTTATTTGATTACTTATATAGGATTTTCGAAAATATTTGAAAGGATATTCTCCAGCAAATAGTAAAACGATTGACTTTTAATAAAAAATGATTTATTAAATGATATTATTAGGAATGAAAAAACATTAAATAATTTTATGCAGAGTTGAGGTTGGTGATGGCTTTTTGGACAAAAAGTTCTAAATTTATTCAGATTTCCTAACACCTTTGATCGGTCCATTTTACATCTTTTATTCGAGTAACATTCAGTTTGCATGACCGTCTGATGCTTTTTCCGAACTCATTTTTGAAAACAATGATATAATACCCACTTGGTCGAACAGAAAGCTTATATTTTGAAGTAAATTTAAAATGTTTGCAACTACCTATTCTCTCATTTATATATAATCTTCTTTGTCGCAATTTTGTGAAGTACCAAAGTACTGATTATAAATGACATTCATAGAGAAGTTGTATACGAATTTTTCACTACTATTTGATACGTTTTCTGATTGTCATAAGCGGCTATTTGATTTATATAATCTATGCTACGTTTTCCACTGGTTACATTCAAATCCGCGGTGTGAGTTTTGATGATAACTGTTAATCTGAAGAAACAGAACCAATATTTTTTGTAGTTGGTATTATAATGGGAGCATATTTCGGGGATGACATTCTTACATCTCGCATATATCTCTACTTGAATACAATTTATGTTATTGTATTCTTTGGGCTATCATTTCTCCCCTTTTTAATTTCTAATTAAAATATCTTTTCAGGTGATTTTTAAAGTTACTTCGATGTATTCCAACTATAAGAGTGCTACACACGATATTATCTTCATCTTCTTTACTATCACTAAAATAGTATCAATATTCGAATCAGAATATGACAGCATAATTCTATTTATATTTCTCTTTCTGAACAACCTGATATCTTCCCCATCACTGCTATCCGAATTTATGTCAGTGTCGCATCAGATTTTTTCTTCACTACTATATGAACGACTAAAAACTAATTTTTTCATTTTTCTTTTCAAAACTGAAAAGATCTGGAGGATAAATTTTAATTTATATCTTTCAGTATAGACAAAGATTTAAACTTCTAGTATACTGTGAACTGGATGAGAAGTGAGAATCTTAAGAATGTAATGATAGAAACAAATGAATAAAAATGATTAAGCAGCGCAAGATTTATCCAGCGGTCCGCAAGGTCTGACGTGAATTTTAGGCGTAACACACATGGCAGTCAAAATGTTAAATAAATATGACAATTATACCTGTTGTTTCCAGACTCCCATTCGCAAATTACCAATGCTTGCAATAGCAGCCTTGACATGTGGTTGTTTAAATGCTTCTATATAAACGTAACCTTTCACTCCTTCTGGGGCAACAACCGATTTTATCTGTAGTGGTTCATTTGTGAACTGATAAGCAATATATTTCCTCATTAATAAAAGACATGTAGTTTTTTCTTCTCCTATTCTGCATTTCACCATCCACAAATTTGGATCTCTAAAATATTCATCAAAATGATTGCGTTAAAAAATAATCATGTAATATAATAACTTCTGAATGTTTAAAATTATTATATTTATATTTTTTTGGATTAACAAGGATAGCTTTTGCGTTTTCTCTAAAAAAAAAAAAAAAACCGTAATTTTTTAAATACGGATACGATTACAAATTTTCGAATGCAAGTTTTTTGATATCTGTTAAAGTTCGTAGTAGAAAAATTATAATTTTATTATCAAAATTGAAGTTCTACTTATAAATGATTGAATTACAATTATTTTCAAATTCACTTTTTTCAGAAATAAAAATTCACATTTTTTTAAAAAAAATTCAATAATACAAAGCAATGTTAGATTTGGGATAAAAAACGTATTATTTATTTTTTTCCAAATATTTTTCTTTCAGATTATATGAACCTGTCTTAGAAATAAACCAAGCAAAAGAATGGTTCAAAAAATATTTATATTTTCCGTCACCTGAAATCATTAAATCATGGAATACCAACTTATTTAGAAATTTGATATTTATAATCTATAGACCATTCTTTTCTCATAGATATCTTTTAGATAATTTTAAACATAAGTAAAAGCAATCACTAAAGGAACTTACTTAACATCAGGTAATAGAGTCTGTTGAGTAATTTCATCAGACATCTCCTCTCCTCCATCACCAAAATGTCTGGTTGCAATAGCTTCATCAGCATACTTCTTTCTAAGATATTCTTCAATTTCATCCTCTTTTTGAGAGCTGAAATTTTTAACCACATAAAGTAATTTTAAAATGAAACTATTGTTAAAAATAAGAACACTTTGTAAATTTTAAAAAATATTAATTTGTCATTGATATTGGAAAAAATAATATCTCATTATAAATATATAAAATTTAAAGAGTTTATTTATGAAAAAATTTATTTTTAGGTATAATTATATGGTGAATTTAATAAAAGAAAAATAATTGAATGAATGCAAACACATAAAATTAACTTACTCCCATAAACTAGTTCCTCTTCTCCTCCCTTCAATTTCCCTGGCAGTTGGACCCAATTCATCTAAATCATTACTAACAATACCAATTTCTTGGGCACCATCTTCCCATTCATCTTCTTCTTCAACTTCATCATCCACTTCAGCTTCATCAATAATAAAACCTCCAAATCTGTCTTTTTTCTTTTTTTTCCGAGGCCTGTCATCATCGTCATCATCTTCTTCCTCATCATATTCATCCTATATAATTAAATTTTTTTTTGCATTTCTAATCTTTTTGCATTTTTTAAATTTGCATTTTCTAATAAAAAATTTTCTATAATGGATATTGTTGTACAAAATAATAAATTAATGAAAATATTAATACATTCCAAATCCATAAACCAAAACAAAAATTTTTTTAATATACTTTAAAATATAATATTCTTATAGATTACATTTTCAACATTTAAAAATTTATTTAACATTCTGAAATGTTAAAGCACATAATACTTAAGTATTAACCAAATCCAATTCATTTTAATTACATCTGTATTTAATTCTTCTCCTTCTGGTTCTTGTTCATCTTCTAATTCTTCCTCTTGTCCTTCTTCTGCTTCATCATCTTGATGTGATCTTGAACCAGACCTAGATCTTGACTTTGATCTGGACCGAGACCTGGATGGTGATCTAGATTGGGACCTGGATCTGGAGTTTTCATCATCTGATCTATAAGAAATTCAAAAAAGTTTAAAATTCTTAACACACTGTTGATCTTATATATTTTACACACTGATAGATGAAATTAAAATTTTTAAAATAATTATATGTTATAACTTAACCTAAAACTATATTTTTTACTTTAATCTACAAACATATCAATCAAAAAACTTGAAAACAGCTTTTTTTTACATATAAATAATTACTTGTAAAATATAAGGACTATAAAATATATATAATGAAAGACTAAAAATGAAAGAAAATGAAAAAATGAAATGATTATCAATAAAAACCTGACCTTCACTGATATAACAGATTCTCATTATAAATGAAAATGAAATTATCATTTCAAAAAGAATTTGAAAATGAAAAAAAAAGCAGTTTTGGTAGATTTTTCCACTTGGGAAAAGAAAAATTAACAAAAAGTCTTACATTAAATGTATTTATAAAACTATATTCGTTACATACTTATCAAATCCTCAAAATTGAATTAAATCTTTTATTGGAAGCAAACCATAATGATCCAAATATGAAGAACCAAAAGTAAAATAAATTATTTCTTCAACCAAATAAGGTTATAAGATTTACTTTAATTATTTATGATGTAAATTAATAATAAGAAACATAAATGGAATTAATTAAAACGAAATTCTCACCTTACTGATCTCCTTCCTTCATCTGAGCCATCTTCAACACTCCCAGCACTACTATGTCTATCACTACCTCCTTCACTTTCATAATTACTGACTTCGTCTTCAGAATCCGACATTTTCGGCGAATTATTACTTCGAGATTATGGAAGTCTTTAACACAATAAGCATGTTTCAAAAAACGATCAATTTTTTATAGAGAATATATTTTAATTCAAATCCTAAGACCGAGAATATGTAAATAATCATGATCTTTAGAAAACTATTACAAATAAATGATGAAGAAATATAACTTTACCTTCAGTATTTTCTTTTTGAGAAAAATCAAACGTGTAAATCAAATCGAATAACGTCACGTTGCTGTTCAGGGCCCTTTTTTACAACGTACCGATTACTAAAGATCTAAAATGTTTCTGACCGGAAGAGTCTGGATTTTTTAAAATATTCATGAAGAATCTTTTAAGATTATTATGATATTATCATATATTGTTTAATAAAATCTTTCGAAAATAAGAATTTCTTTAGATTAAGAAATGTTTTAAATGCATACTTGTGTTTTTCTGAAGTGTTACTTAGATATGGTTAACTTATTTTTCTTCATTTCTTATTTTGCTGTGATTATTGACATTGTTGGAAGCAATTTTTGTGTGGTTTTAATACATTAACATTGTTTAAAATGAAGACATTTTTGCAATTTATTTCTAATAGGGATTATTCTTTTCGATGTGTGCATTTTTATTGCAGTTTAAGCCAGTTGCATTCGGGTACTCTAATCTCCAGGCAAACGCATCCGTTTCGATTCTTTTTAAATAAGAATTTGAAAGAGAATCACTTAACGGAAGTGTTTGCAATACATTCTAGAAAATACTTTGTTTACAAAACTTTTTCGACGAGTATTAATTTCAGCAATAAAGCAGCAGCTGCAGGATTTGCAGGATCCGCTTCATTGCCTGAAGAAAATAGCAATTCAAACTATCCGATCAATAAAAATGAGATGTTAAATGTTACAAATAATCAAGTTTCTCCAACTAATGAAACAGGTAATCTTAAAAAAAAAAGTTTATTGAAACAATTTATTAAATGCCAAATTGAAATTAAAATTTTAAATTATTCATTATCTAATTTGAAGATGTAGCAATTGCATAAAAGCACATTGGTTTTCATTGAAAATTTTTTATAAATATGATTTTATTTTTATAGTTCTCAAGTTTCTTATGTTTCAGCTGAAGAGTTAAAGAGGAAAGAAAAGAAATTAACTTTAATCGGAGAATCTGATCCATTTCATGCTTTAACATTCATCAATGTTAGTATCAAGTAATTTAAGCAATTAATTTTGTTTAACAATATTTAATCTGTCAAACCAATTACAAATTTATTGGTTTATGATGAATATAGTGTCAAATATTTAAAAGTGAATATACAAGATTTTTGATATTTGTAAAATTAGATGAAGAAATCTGTTTTAAAATTTTTTGGCACTCTTGGAATATATTTTTCCTTTTGTATTTATTAAAATTTATTATTATGGAGATATTCTTTTCTTTATAATGATTTATTAATTTTAGTAATTTTTCAGAAATTGAAGAATATGGTAGCCTCAAATGAGAGAAATATTATTCAGATAAATATAATTTGTAATGAATTAGAAGATATGAATTTAAATTTAACTGCCAAAGAGTGTTCAAATATATTATATTATTTGTCTGCTTTAAATATCCCGAAGGAGGTAAAAATAAAAATTTATTTAATTTTTTAATAGAATTATGTTTTTTCATATTTTTAAAGTATTATTCAGATGAGATAAAATATTTTCAAATTTTATGTATTAGATTACCTAAAAAAAAGTTTTTGAGACATCTTTTAATTAATGTAAAGATATTTTTCTTTCAGGATTTAATATTAAAATTAGGAAAGCAACTGCTTATGAAGCTAAATGAAATTTACAAACCTTATCCACTCCTAATTTCAATACCAAAAAGTATGAGTAAACTGCTATATAGAGATACAGATCTTCTTAATGGTTTGATAAATTGGTTTTATAATAATTTGACTTCTGTTGAATCATGTAAAGCAATAGAAACTGTTTATGCTTTGGCAGTTCTTAATTTTTTTCCTGCTAGAGCTGAAGTGTTGGTGAAAGTAAGTCATATTTGATACCTTGATAAATGATACCTTGATTACCTTTAGGCATGATATAATGACTTAGCTATACTGATTTTATACATGTGAATTTTTTTTAATTTTTTTATATATATATATAAATTTTATACTATCATGAAATATTAGTGTAAATACTATATAAATTTAAATTTAAAATTTAAGTATGCACTTTAATTTTTCATTAAAATGTTGAAATTTTGCTGCTTTCACAAAAATTGGAAGAAATTTTTATTTTAAATTAAGAATAAGAATGGAAATAGTCTCAATAATCATTTTAGAAAATATTAAATATTTTTTTAACATTAAAAATTTGAAATTATTTAGATATACATGTCAATAAACATATTGTTAAAAAAATTGTACAATTTTTTAATTACAGGAAATTATTAAGGATTGTAAAATAACAGAATACCAAAATTCATTAAGTTTTTTGAATTTTGTCTGGGCGCTGACATTACTAGACAGAGCAGATGAAAGTTTAGTTGAAACTATTTTAAGTAATGAATTTAGAAGAAGAATAGAAACTCTTTTATGTAAGTTAAAAAAATTTAATTTTCAAGATTGATTTCTGTAACTTTCTCTGTAATTATTAACTTTCATAATCAAATAACCTTTATTAGTGATGGTGTTTTAGCTTACAACTTTATTATAAAACGTTATTATCTTCTTTCTGTATATCTCTGAAAGAGCAACAGATATTTATAATATTTTCAGCTCGAAATTACCGACCGTCATTTTATTTAAAACTAAATAACATAAATGGTTATGCATCTATCCAAATGCCTAATATAAAAAGGGAAGTGTCTAAATTTTTAAATGATGGTTCATGGTTACTTCAAATAAAGGAACAGCGACAGAAAGATCCTTGCATCAAAAGTCTTATTGATACTTTATCCTATCTTCTCCCTCTTCGCTGTTTTAACTCTTTTGTTCAAACGGAAACAGGAAGCTTAATTGGTAAGTTTTACATCCTCACATTTTTGAAGCAAAGCTGAAACTTAAAAATTATTTTTTTCATAAACTCTTCTACTTTTAGAAGTTTTATTTTTTGCAAACTTTTTATATTACATATCTTGAGTAATTGTAATAAAATTTTTTATATGAAAAAATTGCGTGTTAGAAATTTGATTTATTTTTTTTAAGGAAATTAAAAAGATTTTTTTTATAAAAAATATTATTCTGAGGCAAGAATTAAATATTAGAAATCCTATTAGGATCCAATTTCTTTAGTTACAAAAATAAGTTTTTTACATATTTCTGATATTTTTTAAACTCATATTGTCTTATTAAAATATTTTATACCATCTTTTTTTTTTCGTAGATGTCGTTTGTTTCTATAATGAGAAAGGCGAACCTGTTAGTGAGTATGATTTCATGAAGAATCAAAGCGGCCTAAAATTAGCATTAATTGTATTAGGTTTTAAGGATCTTTGTCTACCAGGAAAAACAATTCCTACTGGAATTTCGGAGTTTCATAAACGTCTTTTGGAAGCTAAAGGATATAAAGTTGTATTTATACCGTTTAATGAGTTTCCCGCTAAAGAAAATTTAAAGCAAAAATCTGAATATTTAACGACAAAGATTCAGAATGCATTAACAGAATTTAAAAAATAACATTACTTTTATTAGAAAGAAGTTACTGGAACATTTTTTTTATAATTTCCAGTGATATAGAAGTGGGTTTAATTTTCTAGAGTGGTTGTACACAAAAATTTCGTATTTTTCCTGAGCAAAAAATTTGTATTTAACTGGATCTATCAGATCTATTTGTCGCCCTTTGCTACCCAGTTTGTTCATCCTCTTATCAAATTGAAATTAATTTTTTGTTATTTCCATTACATTTTTAGCAAGTTCGGCTAAACAACTTTGTTATACGAAATAACGGTAAATTATATACATACACATAACAGTAACATGTAAAATAATATGTGTAGGTAATATAATTTCATGTAGCTTTTAGAGGAAAAATATCAGATAATAAATATTTCATAAAATATCTTGTACCGAAAATTTCATAATTAAAAACTTTAGTTTGTGTTGAAATATTTGTTAAAATATTTTTCTTTTTGACCAATTTGCACTTTATTTTGACAAACAAAAATTATTTTTTTTTGCAAACTAAAATATCTATTTTGACTTTATTTCCATATTAATTGTATTGATTTTGAAAATATAAAATTTTTTTAAAAATATTTTATCTTAAGCTGACAAATTATTTCGGGTTCGTTTTGTAATGGCAACACAAATTAATAAGAAAGAATAAGAAAAATTCAAATCAAATGAAGAATCTGGATAAATTATAATTAATGAAATTAAACAAACAGAAATAATGAGAAAAATATCACACACTCGATTACAAAGAAATGTTATTATCCCTGCTTTTAATGAAGAAGGTGAATGATAGTGGAGAATAAGTAAAAATGAAGTGAACGATTGTTTATTTACACTTTATTTTTATATTATAGTACAACAATCTACAGCGATATTTATTGAGACTATTATGTGACTTTGGACTTTTGATTGTTTCTTTATTTCGTGATACAAAAATTTAGTTTAGAATCTGTTTTTATCATTAATTGTTTCCATGATTTATTGTCCTCAATTGTTTATTATTGTATTTAATTTTATTATTAAAATTGGATTTATCTGATGTAAACAAATTTATCAATCAGAAAAGTAATGCAGAATTAACCATAGTTATTAAAAATATTTGCACCCTAATGGAATAATAGAATTAATTTTTTTGTTGTTTTAAAATTTTTTTAAATAACCGAATCTTATGTTAAGAAGAAAATTAACGAAGACAAATATATTTAGTTACGGAATAAAGGCTATATGATCGCAAACAAGAAGGGCCAAAATAATGAAGAATGAAAAAAAATTTTTTAAATATTTGTATATTTCATTAAACTTTGAAAAATAAAAACCCTCCTAGAATTCTGACTTTTTATTGTCCTACATTGAAAAAAACATTTAAGAAAAATTTCATAAATCATCTTTACTGTTCAAATTTCATATTAATTTCTAGAAATTCATATTTATTGTTCTGTCATATACTTAATATATATTTACTTATTGACTATTCTGTAAATAGTTATCGAATTAATATATTTACATTTTTATTTATATTCATGGGTCACTCACGCCGTCTTGTTTTCAATAGCTGCTATTATTTAATTCCAGTTTTTAAAAGATTTAATCATTAAAAACAAAGTTTAAATAAATTTTTAATTGTTTTGAAATATCGAAAAATAAAATTTTTAGTATTAAATTAAATAATTGTAAGCATGTTTATTTTAATGTAACTAAATATTAAAATAGAATCGAACAAGTTAAATTTTAACAAATTTAAAACAGTTCAAAGTGGGTAGCAATAAATAATGGCGAAAATAATTTTTCAATATTTTTCTTTCAATGTGTTTTGTCTTGTGATAATTTCTATTATCATGTCAAATAATTAATAGTTATAACTAATTGAGAAAATTAATTATTTACAGTGTTTAATCTTAAATTGTAAAGATTCTATATCTGTTCTATTGCATTCAAATTTTTTTTGTTTGAAATTTTTTTATATTTATTTACACAATGTCCAATTAGATACAATGGAATTAAAATAATGAAATATTCTAATTTTTCTGAATCATCAAAAAAATGTTCCATTTATTAATATTTCACTATAGGAAATTCGAAATAGTATTTAGAACATGTTCAAAATGATGCTTGAATGTTTGATTTAAAAAAAATAATGCGAATGAATTTCAAATTTAGATAAAGATTTATTTTTTATGGTAAAATTAATCAAAAGAATTAGATTTTTAATTTGACTTATATTTATTATTATTAATACCCGCGTAATCCAATATTTATTACTTATTAAAGTGTTTGTTTATGTACAATAATATAAAAAAGTATCACTAATTTTATTTACAATATGTGTAAACAAAATTTACTTGTATTTATTTAGAGATTTGCAACATTGAACGATTTTTCAGTTTTTAGTATCTATTAGGACTGTTGTTATCTATATTTTTGATCTATAAGGTCTGTTATTAGGATCCCATTGAAATAGAATTACTATGTAAATTGTTTTTGCAGCTGAGGAAATATTTATTGATTACTGCCATCACTACAGTTTAATTTTTGCAGAGTTTTAGATATTTCCTCGTTGTCCATGTCAATCAGCTCGCATGAGAAAAGTTTTCTGAAGGACTTCTTAAATTTCGGCAGAACCTCATCGACAGTAATTTCCGTTTGCAGCACCTGCGATAACGAAGTCATTTTTTTACCTTCTATTCCGCATGGAACGATATGAGAGAACCATTTTAAATCAACGTTGCAATTTAAGGCTAGACCATGAGTGGACACATGATGACTAACTCGTATTCCAAGAGCGCAAATCTTCATGTCATCGATCCAAACTCCTGAGAAGTAAAAATTATGAAAAATCGAAAAACAGAAAAATTACGTCTTATATCGACAACGAGCTCAACGTTTGCTTAGTAGCTTCAGGCAACTAATATTTGAATTTTAATATCAAAACTTTTAAGCTTGAATCTCATCCAGGCTCGTCTTCTTACAACTTCAATTTAATTCTTGGATCTACGTTCTTCAACAAAATTTAATCATTATTAAATTATATGCAATGCTACTGAATTCGTTGGCCTAAGTTCTAAAAATTCAATTAAGAACTAAATATACCGGTGTGAACTGAAGTTTGAGCATTTATAGAAAATCTCCTACACAAATCAATTACAGTATCTTCCAACAGCCTGACATAACCCCGAACAGTGATTTTATAATTCCGAAGATCCAGTATAGGATAAGCAACCTAAAGGAAAGAAAAATTCGGATTTTATTTACAATGTGTAATATTCTTTACATATATATATAGTTTCCTTCATGAAACTTGGTATAATTTATAAGACTTATTAAAACGCGAAATCCAGAATAAGTGCGATAGTTTTATTGTGGTTAATAAAAAACCACGATACAATACTTTACGTTACAATCAATAAAATGAAAATAATTTATATGACTTAATGACTTGTTAATATAATTCCATTAATTCCAATTATTTGCCGTACTTTGATGTTATTATCCGAGCTAATTTCTGGAAGTTAATTTATGACAATATAACTGCACGGTTTCATATTTATTAATATATATATCATAAAGAAATTAAACAATTAAAACTGAAAATTTGTACGAAATTCCTGTTCGAGGCAGCTAACACATTAGTCCAACTCTGATTCTTATTACTACACATGTAATGAAAGAGGAATTGAAATAAAAATTTACTCAATAAGTAGGTATGATAGTTTATTTAGGCATGCATACCAACTGCCCCGGACCGTGAAAAGTGATAAGACCTCCGCGGTTCACTCTGTAAAATTTAGCTCCTAAATTCAGCAATTTCATCTCGTCATCCTTCGTGTAGGATTTATCGCGAATGCCAACGGTGTACACTGGATTGTGTTCCACGACAATCATGGTGTCAAATTCTTTTTTTTGTTTTATCTCCTCACTCAGAAACCTCTGAAGTTTTAAACACTTAAGGTAGTCTAATGTTCCCACCGGAAACAACTTCACAAACTTTGTCATTTCCAGGCGTCTCACTTTCACCTGTATTAATATTTATTTCACAATAGTCAATAATTAAACAAAATTGTGGCGTGCGTAAATCACCTAATGAAAGGGAAACATAAATTTCATTTAATACAATACAAATAAATAATAAGTGTTATAAACATTAAAATACTTTTAAGAAAAATTAATAAAACCAAAGAACTTTATATCCGAGCTCGTATATGGAAACATAAACTTCAGGAAAGAATGTTATTTTAAATTTTTTTTTATTCCTCATTAGCTAAGTTTAAAAATATTGTTCTTAAATCATGCAAAATCCATTAATATCATTTGTATGTTTTCGGAATGAAACTTAAAATTTTAAATAATGATTTTAAAGTTTTGAGAAGCTTCAACTTGAGGAAACAAAATTTTATGTTCCGAGCAGATAAAGTTAAATTATTATTAACATAAGAAAAGGATAGATTGTCATTCTACTTTTTGTTATTTAGGACATAATGATTTCAAAATTTTTTAAGTCGCACATTCTGTCCTGGTCTGGTAATGTCATGTCCTGGTATCTAAATTAAATCAGAATAATTGTCAGCTTTTATTCTTAAAAATGTTCAGTTTCAAACGAAAATTTTATTTATATTCTCCGTTAAAAACAACACAAAAAATATATCCCAATTTTTTTTCTGCCCGGCTATTAAGGATTCCATTAAATTTTACATGATTCACACCTCACCTTAAAAAAAATTATACATATTTTTTCTGAAATAGTGCTTTATCAGTTGAAAATACAATTATTTATACGCAAGGGTAGAAGCTTAACTTTTGAATATTAAAACATTAAACGAAATTCAGAGTAATAAGCGGCAAAGAAAAAAGCTTTTGAGGAGGTCAAATGTTACACTCCCGTTGTGATAAGATATTTTTAAACTTCACCAAACCCCGCGGAGTGAATCAGTTACTGTGGTACTCTAATGAAAATGTGACCGTCTGTGAAAGTTTGATTTTGGGAGCCGCCTTCGCGAAAGGTTCGATATATCCTTTATGAAGGCCTCCTTTCACTATCATCCGGGAGCGACTCATTTCCACAACACTGACGATAACCTTTGACTTTGCGAATTGCTTCGGGTAAGGAGCCGAATGAAATATTTTTTCGCAAAATTCTTAGATTCTAATAAAGAAAATGCTAAATTTATATTCGTAACTTTCTTAGTGTATATAAATTTCATACAGTTTTACTTTTCCCACTTTAAACATACGGCACTGAGTGAATATAAAAAGATTAAAATCATAATAAGTTAAGATAATCAGTAACAGTACTGGTTTTCTATTGCCGCTATACATCTTTAAAAAAAATTCGTTTTAATGAGAATTAACACTCGTCATTGTACACTATTAAAAAGTACTTCATGGCAAGCGGTGTGATTCGTTTAAATGTAAAATGTTATGGCTTTTAAAAAGAAAAAAGTTTTTATTTTTTTTTAAAGATTTCACTTAACAAAATACAATGTTAATTCAGTATATTCAATCAGAAAAATACAGTCCTTATTAATTTTTTTTGTAATAATATAATGAAATGAATCATTATTTGCTTCTCAAAAAAAGATATATGCAAAAATATAACAATAAACAACATAAATTTTAGAATGATATACATATATTTAAGTATCTACTACATTCAAAAGAATTTTTGATTTTACATAAAATTCTACTGGCACTATAATAATACTTTATGTTAATAGTAATATAAAGAAATTTTATTTGAAAATTATATAATTTCACCCTATTTCCGGTAAAAATAATATATGAATATAAAATAATTTGTTTGAATTTCTATAACAAATGACTACAAAATATATTTGACAAAGAAAAATAGCCGTTTTATAAGACTGTTGTTATATGCACTGCATGAATCATTTTAGTTTTCATTCCTTTTTAAAGCAATTGTCGTTAATGCATTTAAATTATTTTAATATTTTCTTATCATGCTCTTGCTCTTCAGGAGAGTATAATTGCTGAATTAACGCCTTTGGAACAATTTCACGATCCTTCATTTTCAATTAAACATGTTTTTTAATATATCGAAGTGACACAGTTCTTAATTAGATTGATTGTGTTCGAATACGATTTGTATTTTTAAACATTATTCGATAATAGATTCTTGTCAATTTAAAAACAAAATAAAAATTCACTATATAATTATGATATGTGGACATCATGTGATCATTTATCAAATCTTCCAATACTTGGAAAGTTTATGAAATAAGTTTGCATATTTCCTTGCAAACTTTGCCACATTTTTGTCTAAAAAAGTAAATTACAAATTGTTGATATCAAAAAAGTTTTTCATTAAATTACCCCTTATATAATTTATAAAAAAAAGATATTTTGCATAATTTATTCCATTTTTATTTTATTTTTTGAATCCAGTATACTTTCATCTTCTTGATACTCGTATTTTTCGAAGATTCGCTTCATTTTTTGTTAGGAAAATCACTTGAGATTCGAAATTTATTGCAATATTAAATGAGAAGTCGGCAGAAATACCAGAATTATAGGTTTTTCAACTTCTTTCCGTAAGTAGAAATTTCCGTATTAAGGAGAATCCATCTGTCAGTTCAAATAAAAGAAAAAAAGATATTTATAAATTATTTATCTGCAATCGATTACTTACGAAAACTCTAAAAATATTTGAAATTGCTTAATATAGATAGTAAAGAGCCATTTTGTTTTAATTTTACAAAAAATATATTGAATGTTAGAAAAAATTAATAGCTAGCACTTTGATATTTTGAATAAGTATAAAATTATTTTTTAATTTTTGAAAAAAGTTGTCAATAATCAAAATTAAATAAATATTCTATAAAAAAGTAAAAGGAATTTACAATGTGAATCATTTTCGATATCTTAAAAAAAGAGCACTTGATTACAAAATTGAATTAAAAAGTCAAATAGTCTAATATTTATATTTCTGACGGTGAATACTTCTTGTTATGAATATTAAATTGGTTTATAATTTAATGCAATAATGAAAACATGATTATTTTATGATCAACATTAATTATAATTTAATAAACTTTGACAGTTCTCATAATTAAATATGTAAATATGATATTAAAATAATTTAAAGAATTATTTTGAATATCACTTAACAAAAATTAATATTTTCTATACTAAAATAAATAATGAATATTTATTTTAACATTTATATTAGAGTACTACTTACATTAATAGTGAGACTCTATAAAGATGGTTTAATATTCCAAATCTGATAATTGTTTGAAATGATTTATGTTTTACAAATTAACTGTTTTATAAAAATACTTAAACAAAAATTA